>JZKD02S1677557.1:53187-66744 GCA_000966675.3 Picea glauca
CTCTCTTGAGTCTGCACACATGCGACTCTCTGTCAAAGGTCTCAAAACCTTTTGGTTGTTCAATGTACACTTCTTCCTCAATGATCCCGTTGAGGAATGCAGTTTTTACATCCATCTGATGAAAGCACCATCCCATCTGCGTCGAGAGTGCAAGGATGGATCTTCAGGAAGAGTACCTTGCGACAGGTGCAAAGGTCTCATCATAATCTATCCCCTCAATTTGTGAGAAGCCCTGGGCCACAAACCTGGCCTTGTATTTCTCCACACTCCCATCAGCAGCTTGTTTTACCTTGTAGATCCATCTTGAACCTACCACTGATTTGTCGACCGGTCTTGGGACAATTTTCCATGCACTGTTTTTGACAATGGATTCATACTCCTCTACCATAGCATCAGCCCAATTGGGGTCCTGCACTACTTCCTGAAAGGAAGATGGTTCAGTCACAATACATTTTCTCATGAGAACCATGTATCCAACAAATCGATCAGGAGACTGTCTTTGTTTGCACTGTGAAGTAGGGGCTCCTACATTCTGTGCATCATCTAGTCTTAATCTATCAGCTTATGTGGTGCTCTTTCTACCATTTCTAATGGATGGCTCTGTTTGAGTGGCTTCCTCCACTCCATGAACCTCCTCATGTGGTTGATCCACATCTTGATACTCATCTTTGGGAACCAGTAGCTCCTCTTCTGCATGCAAGTCTAGCTCCCTCTCAAGCAACAACCGCATGGCTTTCCCCTCATCGAATTTTATATCCTGTCGCATAATAGTCATCTTACTGTTCGTAAAATACACACGATAATTATGGGGTGTTTCTGTATACCCCACAAATATCCTAACTTTAGCAGTCGATTCCAGCTTCTTCCTAGAATCCTTGGTCACATGCACATAAACAGATGGGCCAAAATTTTTAAAATGCGAAACATCAGGTTTCTTACCACTGAAAGCTTCTTCAACTGTACTCATGCCAAGTACTCTATGAGGACAATGGTTTTGCACATAAACTACAGTATTGCATGTGTCTTCCCACAAATGCATTGGTAGGCCCTGATCATGCAACATTGCTCGTGTTGCACCCACGATCATTCTGTTCTTTCTCTCTGTGACCCATTTTGCTGTGGGTTATGAGGCGCTATGAGTTCTATTCGAATTCCTTCTCTGTTGCATAAGTATTTGAATTCGTTAGAGATGTATTCTCCACCATTATTGCTCCTTATAGCCTTCACTTGCTTCCCCGACTCTTTCTCCACCAATGCTTTAAACTCACAAAACTTTGAGAATGTTTGATCCTTCTTCTGCATGAATAATATCCAGTATTTACGAGAAAAGTCATCAACAAAAATAACATAATACCTATGTTTTGTTGTCGAAGCAACCGAGAATGGTCCACACACATCTATGTGAATTCTCTCCAGGATCATCGAAGCACGGTTCTCCTTTTCATGAAATGTGGACTTTACATACTTCCCTAGGGTGCACCCCTTGCACTAATCTAACTGAGCAAGTGTTCCCCTTGGAATTCCAGTAGATATTTGTTGCATGATCTTCAAGGCTCCATGATGAACATGGCCCAATCTCCTGTGCCATAATTCGCCCTCATCCCAACTCATCACTTTTTCTGCCTTGCCCATCATGGCACCGCATCCATCTACCTCTAGCATGTAGAGATTCTTAACTCGAATCCCTATCTTCTTGACTTGACCCATTTATTTATGTCACAGGTAGGATTTTCCACTGCTAAAAACAACATCATAGCCTCTGTCCTCCAACATTGCGACTGAGACCAAGTTTTTATTCAGACCTGGAACATGCATAACATTTTTTAATTGAAATGGTTTACCTGACTCCCTCTAAAAGGTAATGGTACCAATACCAGTCGCACTATATCGTCCATCGTCGCCCATCTCTATATGCATTATGAGATCTTTCTCCTCCAAGTCAATGAAAGACTTTTTATCTCCCATCATGTGGAAGGAAGTGCCACTATCCAAATACCACACCGATCCCGATGCACTTGAAGCCATGCATGCGATCAAAGCAAATTCAAGTTCAAATTGCGAAACAATAGCCTCACCAGTTGCATCTCTAACAATCGTCTTGTTCTTCCTCTTCTGCGGACAGTTAGTAGCGAGATGTCCATGTTCATGACAGTGAAAACACTTCACTTTGAACAAATCTAGCTTCTTGAATTTAGACTCAGATTTTGAATGGAATTTCTTCCCTTTCCCTTTCCTTGCCTTGGAAATCAAAGCAAAATCCTCTTCATCATCACACTTTGATGAAGATCCATCTCTGGTGTTCCGCCTGAACTCCTCTTGCACTAGATCTGACCATATTCGTTCCCAATCTGGCAATTTTTCCCTTCCATTGACAGATTCTTGATAACTATGTCAACTCTTGGGAAGTCCTAGGAGTGCCAATCTCACCAAATCATCAGCAACGACTATTATTCCCACACTTCCAAGCTCATCCCAACATTGGACAAACTTCGTGAGATATTTTGGAATGGTGTCACCCTTCTCCATCTTGATCTTCCTGAGTTTATTTTTGAGCACCAATTTCCTATGGTCGCTACTGTTTTGGAACAAATCCGTCAAAACCTTCCACATTGCATGTGGTGTGGTTTTCCCATGGAGACTTGAGACAATGTGGTCTCGTACTCCCTCCAACAGATCCTCCTTGCCTTTTCCACTTTCTTTTTCCATGCATCAAGATTTGCAGTGTCTATCACATCCGGCGTAGGAACATCTTTGTCAATGTATTCCTTCAAGCCATTGTCTTTGAGTACTTCTTCCATCCTGTCCTTCCAAGCAATGTATTTCGATCTACCCTCGAGTGCATACTCCAACCTCAAGCCATTGAAAGACATTTCGATCTTGAATCAAATGTCGCACCAAGAAAATCCTGCAAATTCGAATGTTATCCAACCACAAAACTCAACTTCTGCAATCCCTCTTTCCCTGGGAGGTTCACACCCCACCTGTGAGTAGCCTGAGGGAAGTTCACACCCTATCTATGTATAGCCTGCGAACTTGACTGGGAGGTTCACACTATAATGCACTGTAGGGTGAGGGAGGTTTGCACCTCTCCTTTGATCAGCCTGCGAGAATGCTCAGGGAAGTTCGCACTTCTCCTTTGATTAGGGTGCGAGAATTTTTGTTCTTGGAAATTTGCGTAGTTTTCAATACTAAGGTTCGCACCCTGCTTTCTACAGGACTTGCGAAAATACTTTTATGTTCGCACCTCACTTTCATGGCTCCATGGCCTCCATGGCTCTGATACCATGTAGAAATGTCAATACAAATTAAGTATTTCCTGCGATTCTCCTGATATAACAATTATATGCCACTATTAAATACAAAATCGCTTCTACTATTATTCTTATGGAAAATTAAACCACGATCACAAAGTGAAATATCAAGAACACATAACACATAAGTTTTTCCGGGAAAGCGTAAATCTAAAAACCCCACTATCATATATTATGTATATCATGAATCATGAAATAATCTCATACAAAACTCTAATCCAAGAGCTCTTAGTACAATACAATCATCTCACACTGTCCTACACAAATCAACAAATACATGTGCCAATTCTCTGTGTCCAGACAACCTGCCTCGTCTGCACAATCTCTACAATTAGATTTCTCACAATCATTTGAATTACCTAGTTTGCACATGCTCATAAGCATATCCACTGCATGTGTGATCAAATCACAACTGATAGCCAACTGTCCCTTTCACCTGTTATCTCAACTGGGTCTCCACTGGATCTGACATGCATGTAGTTAACCGTGGCGAATTTGCAGGTGCATGTGAGTTCACTAATTGTGAATTAATGAATAATTAATGCACTGAACTCTCACTAGTGCAAGTTTAGTTACAACTAGTACAACTGAGTTTAACCCACTTAACTACACTTATAATTCTATTACATCTTCAAATCACTCAGTTATAAATGAGATAATAGATTAATATTTATTGTCCAATTTATTTAAAGGAAAAGTAAATTAGACACATGTTTCTTGTTGAGTTTTCAACAACTTCTTGCTGAGATTTTATGAGCAGCAAAGTCTATGGTTGGGAGGAAAGTTTGAGGTCTGCACCCACTTGGTGATTTACGTAAAAGATAAGTATCTTCTATGTGTTTTTTATAATTATCATGTGATTATTCATGTTCTATTATGGGTTTTACTGTATAATTATGCATGTGTATATTTGTTGTTAGTTTGCATAATTTTTTTCATATGCAAAGCATTTTTTTTCATTAAACGGTATCAAAGAGTCGAGATTTTGTGTGGCATGGCCCATCTTGGGTATGGGGATGCTACAAGCCAAGCATGATAATGACTATATCTTCAAGGTCGTTGATCAATTCTTTAAGATGACAATTTTGACACCTTGCAAGAAGAGTATCACAGTCGAGGCCAAAACTGATTCTTGTTTGAGCGTGTTTGGTTTCATTTCAGGATACCAAATACTATTATTTGAGATCGTGATAGTAGGTTCTTGAGTACATTTTTGTCTAGTATATGGTCATTGATGGACACCAATCTCACCAAATCAACTTCCTTCCACCCCAAAATCGATGGACAGACGAAGGTAGTCAACATGATGATTGTGCATATCCTGAGAATGTACCACTCCAAACATCCTTGCACATGGGATGAGAGCCTTCCTTATGTTCAACATATATATAATCAATCCCTTCATAGCTATATTGGCCACAACCCTTTCCAGGTGTGCTTGGGTTTCTAACTATTGGCCCCAATTGATGTAGCTCTTCCCATTGCATCCACACAAGAAGAATCTTCCCATGCTCAAAATGAGACTGATAAGGTAGCCAGATTTGTTGAATGGATTCATCACATCCTCCAAAAATTCCATGACATCTTGTAGAAAGTCAATGCTAAGTACAAGAAATGACATGACCAACATCGGGTTCCACACAAGTTTCAAGCTAGTGATAAGGTCTATATACATTTGCAAAAAGAGTGCTTTGCAGAACCCCATCACAAAATTTTCCCACTTCATTACAGGCCTTAAACCATCACCAAGGTTGTAGGTAAGAATGATTTTGAATTAAGGATTCCCCATTCCTTGTCCTACATCTAGTCATTAATGTGGAGCTCCTTCGCCCATATTTTCCACCTCTATTAGACACCTGGGAGGTAGTTGAGTACTTGGCACCAAGAGAAATTAACCTTGTCTTCCTTGAGAAAGATACAATTGATCGAATCATGGATACACAAATGAAAAGAACCCATCAACAGAACATACAACTCTATCAGGTCATCAAAGCAAGGCAACTTCTTCACCAAGGAAAGTGGCTCACCGGGAACCAAATTCAACATAAGTTTCCCCATTTTATGAGAGAACTTGACCCAATGGAGACCATTTCTTCCTATGGGGGGGGGGGAGCACTGATCCAGGTGGATATCAGTGGCCACCCACCTCTTCCACTAAATCAATGGTTCTCTATCTTCTTGGCAATTTTTCTAGAATTTTTTGGGTCCCAAACTCTCAAGGCCATTTTGAAGTCCCAAACAATGTTTTTTTTTTTACATTTGGGGGGCATGGGTTGCCAATGACATACCTTATCCCCATCCAAAAGTTGTATTCCTAGGACATTTCTTTCCAACGAACTATTATGCGCCCCAAATGGAGATCATATGCAAAATTTGTGCCCCCGAGAAGTTGACATATCAACCAACCACCTTAGGGCCTGCAATACTTTTAACATTTCATCTTCTAGGGTTAGGGTTTTGATGTTTAGATTTTTCGCCTCTTTGTTTTTTAGGCTTCATGATAAAAGGCCCTTTTTTGGCCTCTTTTTAATCATCTTTCTGCGAATGAGCGTAACCAACATCTCTTTCTCTTCAGACATATGCTACCACCATTCTAGCCAGTTTGTGTTTTACATTGTTCTACTATTTTATCTGTTAATAAAAGTTTGGTTTCATTGTATTGTTGTACTCTCTATATTTTTGTGTGTGTTACATTTCGTTCTCAATATAATCCATATCAATGGATAGAAATTGAGATGTCCTCCATCCATATATTCTAAGGAAGAGAGGGGGTCCCACATACTTTTCCTCGTGAAAAAGAAAGAATATATATATATATATATATATATATATGGTAAACATAGGAGATGATTCCCCACATTCATAATGGAATCCCTAGTAAACCCATTAACTTAAACTAATGTGTCTCACACAATGTGATTGAATCAGACACCTTCCAACAAAGAGCTAGTCAAATGCTCAACAACATTGCCAACAACCAAGCAAATGGGAAAACATGGGAGATGCTTCCCCACATCCACAGATTGCCTCCCTGGTAAACTTGTTGGTGTAGACTAGTGTGCTTCACCCGGTGGGATTGAAACCAGACACCTTTCAACATAGAGCTAGCCAAATACCCAACAACATTAGCAACAACCAATGGAGCTCACCCCTTTGGATATATATATATAGGAAAATCTCATGGGGAAACACAAGTGATTTTTCCCCACATTATTGAATAACGTCTTGATTCCCTAGAAAACCTGTTGGCATATATTAGTGTGCCTCACCTAGTGGGATTTAAATTAAACACCTTCCAACAACACATAACTAGCTAAATTCCCAACAACATTAGTAACAACCAATTGAGCTAACCCATATATATATATATATATCCACACTCCCACCCTCCAATTCCTAAGGGAGAATGAAATTATTGGTACTTTGTCAACCCCAATCAACAACAAGTCACAAAGAATCTCAACAAACAATCTACTCACAAAAATCAAGTTTGTCACAAGTCAAAACCCAAGTGAGAAGGATACCAACTTCTCCTATTTACTAGTCAAACTAGACTCAATTGACATACATACTTACATACATATATAAATTTTGTATCGCCTTTTTTTTAATAAAAAAATAAAACCCCTAATTCAATCTTTTGAAAGTAAAATTCAAAAGCATAGTCAAACATTTTATTCTTACAATAAAAATACAGTTTATATAATGATTCCCAAGGACGAGTGTCTACTTCATCCACTACAAAGGTTGATTTTTGTAAAAAAATATATTAAACTTTACTAAAATTTCCAGTTTGTCCCATTAAATTTTGGATTGAAACTTTTATGGAACTCACCAGAGGATTACAGAAAACTCTCAATCAAATTGTAAGGTGAGAGTACCTAGTAAATAAAAATGGACTTCTCTTTTTTGCACACAATTTCAACTTTCAGAATGGTGGATCATTGCAGTTTTTATAGATATAGAGTCGACTTCGTTATTATTAAATTTAACGCTTGAATCTATATTTTATTAATATAACATTTTTATTAAATTATTTTGTTTTTATATTTTTTTTTTCAAATTATAACATAGTTGTATGAGAATTGTTTTCCGCATTTTTAGCATCTTTGAAATTAGTTTTCAATGTTTCAAGAGTTTGGGAATCGGTAGGAATTGTTTTGAAAACTTAAGAGATATAGAGAGTTTTAAATTAAAATGATATTAAATTAAAATGTAAATATTTTTATTCCATTATTACAAATACATAATTTATTACAAATATTTTCATTATATTTATTTAAAATATCACTAAACTATACTAAATATTATTTCAAAAATTATTGAAGTAAAAAAGCTTAATAATAATAATAATAATAATAATAATAATATATTTTTAAGGTCATGACCAAGCCAGACACCAAATTGGTATATGAGACCCCCTATATAGTTATGGATACTAAAAAAAATTCACATGCATGTTTTCCTTCAAGCTCACACTAAACATGAAAGTCTAATAAATCAATACCCTATCCATGACAAGCAATATTTGCTAATGCTTCAAATTTACAAAGATGTTTGAAGTTTATGTATGTAAAGTTTAATTTTAAAAAGATGTTAAAATTTTATATATGTATTTTCAATTTTGTTTCTCATTTTCTAATCAAATCTTTATGGATATTAAAGTTTCAATAATGTGTCAAGTATATTCATATAATTATTAGTACAAATTAAATTAGTAATTTTGATATGGTAGTTGTTGCACTAGGAACAACTTTGTCTTGGATTGACCTTCAATTTTATTGAAATAATATTTAAAATGTATCATTATCTCGATACATTGTAATCTAAAATATTTTTAATATATATTATTGTCACTCCAAACTTGTAAATTTGACAGAAACTTCTCCATATTCCTGAATTTTATATATATATATATATAATTGCTTAAAAAATATCTATTTTGTAAAAATCTTGAAATTGTAAAATAAATTTTATAAACGATATTATCCTCTTATAAAAATACAATATCAAATTTCAAATTTCAAATTCAAGATTCAAGATTTAAATTTTAAATTATATTTTTATAAGAGGATAATGTGGTTTATAAAATTCGTTTTACAATTTTCAAGATTTGTACAAAATAGAGATTTTTTTAAGCAACCTTTAGTATGATAAAGAATGTAAAATTGCTAGGAAAGTTATTAGGGATGCTTCTAATGAGTCCTTAAAGCCCTAATTAAAAGGAAAAAAATATATTATATCAATAAAAGTCAAGAACAACCTTCACAACTCTATAAGCTGGATCTAAGAAGTTATGGAGCCAAATTCTAAAAAGTAATACTAAAGAAAATAATAGGATTCCCTTAAGGGAGTGGAATTCCTACCTTAAAATTCTTTACGAGTTCCCTAATGCCATGGACACCATTCCTATTGTCCCTACAAAGGAAGAATTTTTTTCTTTAGATGACATAGAGTTCGAGGTTAAGCGACTTGCAAATGGGAAAGCTAAGGACATTGAAGGCTACCATGTTGAAATTTTTTAAATCGGAGGGTCGATCCTTATCCCTCACATACACAAGCTCTTCAATTTAGCAGACAAGAAGGACTTCCCTAAACCCTGGACGCAAAGTCTCATTGTTCTTATGTTTAAAAATGGGGATAGAAACATTCCCTCTAATTATAGGACCATCATGATTAGCCCGATTTTAGCCAAGCTTTATGGAACTATTTTGGAAAACAAGATTAGCCTTTGGCTAGAAAGTCACGGTAAAAGAGTTAAAGGCCAGGCCGGGTTTAGAATATATCATTCAACTGTGGACCATCTTGTTACCTTTAGGATCATTGCAGAGGAGTTCTGCAATACTAAAATCAATCTTTTTTGTTGTTTTGTTGACTTTAGAAAAGCTTTTGACATGGTTCCTAGGAAAATCTTCTGGAATAGGTTGGAAGAGATAAAAGTGCCTCTCGAGTTGAGGGATGTTGCAATAAGGATGTATGAGAACGTTATTGCTAAGTTTAAAAACATTAAGGGCTAGTCAAAAGAGATTAACTGCAATATCATAGGCAAACAAGGTTGTCCCTTGTCCCCTACCCTTTTTGGCATACACATTGACAAGTTAGAAGATTGCTTGGAAAAAACAAGTTGTGTTTGCCCTACTCTCACTTTTATAGTCATCAATCTTCTTCTTTATGCCGATGATATCGTTCTTATGGAAAGGAGTCCCCATGATCTTGAAAACCAACTAAGAATCCTCAAGGATTTTTTCTCCAATATGGGTATGACTGTTAATATTGATAAGACTAAGGTCATGATTATTAAATCCTATAAGATCCCTTATGATAACTTTGTATATGACAAAAACAACTTGGAGGAAGTGACTTCGTACAAATATCTTGGAATTGATATTCACCACAAGATCAATTGGAATTATAGCATTGAGAAAATGATTATTGGGTGATGGAAATCTTATTACGGGCTTGAAAACAATTGTAAATCAGCTGATCTTTGGAGTTGGGATAAGAAGAAAACCATATTTGATACTCTTGTTACACTTGTTATTCTTTATGGATGTGAAGTCTAGGGCTGTAGTATCTCTCATGAATCCTGGAGAAAGATAGAGCAAATACAAAAGAATTTTATAACCTATAATCTCAAAATTATAGGAAATACGCCTTATCCCATCCTCCTCTTAGAAACAAGCCTCTCCCCCATTGAGAGCATGGCTATGACTAGATACCTAATGTATAAGAATAAGTTAAATAACATGGAAGATAAGAGGCTTCCTAAAATTGCTTCAAAATCGAGTCAAAACCACCATCGACTCAAGCAAGGATGGCATAAAGATGCTCGGTCATGGCTAAAGTATTGGGGAATCATGGAAGAAACCATTTTGCAGAACAAATATACTATTAAAAAAAATGTCAAATCAAAATTTAAGGAGAAAACGTGGTGTGATAAAGATTTAGAGGAAAAAAAAATATTAAGGTATTATAAATATGTAATCAACCCTAATCTAGAAGATCAAAATTATCTATCTGTTTTTCCAAGTGTAAAGAAAAAATAAGCATTGCTAAAATGAGCTCCATAGTGAAATTGGGCATTGGTCAATTCCTAAAACGTCATGGGATGAAAGAGTGTATCACCTTTGTGACACTAAGAAGGTTGAAGATGAAAAAAATTTTCTCTTATATTGTCTAACCTATAGCCATATTAGATCTCATTTTCAAAATATTTGTCACACTACCAACCTTCCTAACCTCTTAACTCAACAAAACTATGATGATCTTGGAAAGCTTATCTTAATGTTTTTCGAGCACATAAACAATATTCTAAAGAATCACAAGTAATCACTTACCCTCTTAAGGTCCATAGACCAATTCGGTCTTAGTGGATGTTAATCACCATTATCACCATCATCATCATCATCATCATCATCATCATCATCATATATATATATATATATATATATATATATATAATTTCTTAAAAGAACTTATTTTGTACAAATCTTGAAAATTGTAAAATGAATTTTATAAACCACATTATCCTCTTATAAAAATATAATTTTAAATTTCTTGGTTATATATATAATTGCTTAAAAAAATCTTCATGAAAATTGTAAAATGAATTTTATAAACCACATTATTCTCTTATAAAAACATAATTTTAAATTTCTTGTTTATGTGAATATTGTTGATATGATGGTAGCTACGGGAGGTATTTACCTCCATGTCTAAACCAGATGATAATATAATATTCTGGGAAGCAAGAAGAAACCCTAATGAGTTGGCTAATAACCCTAGAAGACATGTTGGCTCAAGAAGATAACTCGTATTAGGTTATTAGCCTCCAAGAAAAGAAGTCGGCCAGAAGAAATAATATATACTGAATAGACAGATACCTAGAATGAGAAGTCAGCCCAGGAAGTTAGCCAGAATTACTATAAATACAAGAGGCCACTCTTCATTATGGAAGGCAGTCAGAATTGCAAAGAAACAACTTGTGTGCACTGCAGTGCCCAGTTTTGTGCGCAGGTTTGAGGAGAGTTGTCGATGCAGTTGCTGCAGCTAGCAGTTATGTTTTGGCTTGGAATATCTCTTGGCTGGTTTGGACTATCTGATCGGCTCTTGTTGGTGTGCTATCCTTAGGGAAAGGTGCACTACCCTTTGTTTGGAAATCTAGCCTAGGGTTTGCTTCCAGAATGATTCTCAATCAATGTTAAGGTGCTCGGAGGGTGGCTTCGGCCTATGGTTGGGTGACAATAGTGATATTTTCAATGGTAAAACGAGCACATCCATTCATATTCTAATAGGTTATGGGCCCACACCTCCTTCATTCAGTCTAATCGCTGGAAGGAAACATAGCCAAAAGGATATTAAGCTTGTTGAAGAACTGTCGCTAGGGTTTCTAGCAGGAGCAGTCACCAAAGCACTGTCGCTAGGGTTACTGGCAAGTGTAGTTGTAGAAACCCTAATCCTCTCGTTGAGACACTTTAAGTAAATAGATTTACCTAATCTCCAGACAGATCAGTGTGCCCTAGCCTAGCGCATCTCCCGGTACTCTCAGCAAGCCAAGACATCAAGTTTGAGTTTGTGGTCAAATCTAGGGTTTGACCAAGTCAAAGAAATCATGACTTATTCTATGAATTCAGAGAACAAGTTATATGGAGCCTCTAACTCCAGAGCATGGAAGACAAGGATTGACCTCATCCTTGCCAAGAATAAAGTGCTAGATATCGTGAAAGGAAAGATCGTGGAACCAGAGTTTGAAGAAGGAAAAAAGAAGGAACCACAAAACATTGCAGTTATGGAGAAGTTCAAAGACAGTGACATCAATTCCATGAGTATCATAGTGGAATCTATAAAAGACCACTTGATACCCTACATCTCCCATCTTGACTCATCAAAGAAGATGTGTGATGCCCTAACAAATCTCTTCTCGATCAGAAACATTGGACGAGTTATGAGTCTGAAGAATGAGCTCTGTGACATGAATATGAATGATGAGGACAACATAACATCATACTTTGTGAGGATATCCCAGTTAAGAGATCAACTAAAAGCTATTGAAGAGATCATTTCAGAGAAGGAATTGGTAAACATAGTACTCAATGGTCTTCCCAATACATGGGATGCATTTGCCACAAGCATGAACACAAGAAAGGAGTATCCTACATTTGAAGAACTTTGGATTTGTTGTGCTCAAGAAGAATCCAGGATCATTGCAAAAGAGAAACCCCAAAAGAAGTACGATGATCAGGGTTTCATAGAAAGATTCAAGAATTTCAGGAACAAAAGGAAGTTTGGCTCAAGGAGGAAGCCAAATCAAGAGAAAGATATTTCAGAAATACAATGCTTCAACTGTCGAAAGTATGGTCACTACAAGAATCATTGTCTTGGGCTAAAGAAAAGGAAAGAGAAACACGAAGCATCAATTGTCGAAGAAAAGGAACCTACAAAGAAGACTAAGCAAGATGAAAAAGACTTCTTCTTATGAAGGTAACAATACTCTTCTTAGTACTTATACATATCTTGCTTGCATAGCCTTTGTACATATCTTGTATATCTATCTCTTAGAAGATAATATGTTCCAAGAAGAACTATACCTATGGAAGAACAACAAGATAAGGATTGATATCATTAGATAATACACATGAAAGGATGAAATACGCCGAATCAATCATGAAGAGACTTAGAAGAAGCAAAGACATAAATAAGT
Organism: Picea glauca; assembly: GCA_000966675.3. Lineage (NCBI taxonomy): Eukaryota > Viridiplantae > Streptophyta > Pinopsida > Pinales > Pinaceae > Picea > Picea glauca. The sequence continues at coordinate 66,199 of JZKD02S1677557.1, forward strand.
TAGAGAAAGACTTATAACGTTTTGTAGAAGACAACAAGATGAAAGCGTGGACTCTGTTAGACATAGACAGCCAATTATATATTGCAGAAGACAATAAGGATGCAGATGGAAACATGGACTCTATTAGACGGAGGGAGCCGATTATATGGACTCATACATGAAGCGAGGATTAGGAGGGAGCTAATCCTATGATCCATTAAAAATGATGAAGTATGGTAGCAACCATGAAAGATAGTATGTGTTCAGTTCAACCACAGAAGAAAACCTCTTCAAAGAAAATCCTTAAAGTATCCTTGGTTGTCCATCCAGATCCGTGATCCTATGATAAAAGAAAGAAGTGAAATATTTAGGGAATGGAATCTATAAGAAACTCCATGGACCCAAGAGATAAAGGAAAAACATGAGGAATAACATGAAGATTCCAAGAAACAAGAGAAGCCAGAACAACCAGTCATTATATCACAAGATTACCAGCCTGACATGAACTCACTAAAAGCAATCAAGAAGAGGAACTGAAAATTGTGATGAAGAACAGTGTATGGAAGA
>JZKD02S1677557.1:86239-110480 GCA_000966675.3 Picea glauca
TAAAATATGTTTGGAATTCATTTTACATGCTCCTTACACGCAGTTGATAAAAGTTTTGTTTTCAATGATGACTGGTCAGAATTCACTCCAGATAAGTGCTCTGTATTTAGCCATCGGCCTTCAGTTTTTTCTTCCAAAGTCGTAGTGGAAATTCATCCTTGATAGATGCTTTCACTGTGATGACCTTTTCTTTTCCTTTTTCTACTATTATGTCATGATTATTTATAGTTGAAAGATAGACTTACTTTGCCTCATTTTCTGCAAGTAATGCGATCACCGCTATGATCTCCTTTCTGTGGTTTTCACTTGACTCCATGCCCAATGGACTATTTTCCTGGATCAACCCCCAACCTGATTAAAAATCTTTTCTAATAAGAAATCTGGCTTTCTTACTGTAATTATTGAATATTCCTGAGTAAAGAGCCCTTGGCTGTTGAGAGAACTATCTCTGAGTGTATTAGGTCAGAAGTATACTCAAAATAAATTTTCAGGGTTTGGCTTGCTGCAATTCAAGTCAAGTTCCGAACAATAAATAACTTTTTTATTTTTTAAAAATGTGCTAAGGCTTGGCTCTATTACAGCCTAGAGTCAACTCTTGCGACAACACTCAACAACATGTTTTCCTTTGTTGGCTTCAAGATGAGTAGCTTGTATTGACACTTCGTCAATATTAGTAGGATTAAACATCAATATAGTATGACAAAGATATGAGTGCATACCACCAATATATTTTAGACGAGTCTCAGGAGTATGTAATGGAATTCCCAAAGACAATGCCTTTCTCTTAAATTATTGTGTATAAGCTTGAACGTTTTTCCCTTTTCCTTTTTTTATATGTTTCCAACCAATCATTGATGTTTGCATGTAAGCTAATGGATAAAATTGCTTTATTAATGCAACAATAAATTCAATCCAGGAAGAAATGATTTTACCATGTTGAATAAGATCAACTTGTGTCTGACTCTCCCACCATATCAAAAATGTGTTGCTCAGGCGAAGAGTAGCCAACTATATCCTTGAAGTGTAATTTGTGATTTTGTACCCTGCAATACACTTCAATATGTTTGACCCAATTATCCAACTTCTTTGCTTTTAACTCTCCATCATAAGTAGGAAAATTAAACTTTACATCTAGCTTCAACAAAGGCAAATCATGAGAACGAAAAGACTTATTGGAATGTTTCTTCCTTTTATGAGAAGAATGTTCACTTCCATTGGAAGAAGAAGATGATTATGATTATGATGATGGGGATGAAGGAGACCCTGAAGGTTCTTCACCTTCTCCTTCTCCTTCATCTTTTACCATTGTTCTTGATGGACCACCTTCATTTTAATGAGGAGTTCATCTTTGTCTTTCTAGGTCTTCCCACAATGCCTTAACCATATTTGTCATCTCAAGAAACATCCTTCGAAATTCCTTATCAACCCCAAAAAGAACATCTTCTTGCTCCATTTCTTTCCTTCGAGTGAAGCTACTTGAACAAATTTCAGGATTATAACTTGCAAGCTTTCCTTCACCTCGCTTAGAGTTGGAATTTGTAAGCATTCACTTGCAAATAAACGTCAAAACCAACTCTGATACCACATGATCTGAAAATGCCAAACGAGTTTTTATACCAACTTGATTCAAAATATCAACAAACTCTTATACCAATTCATCCTGAAAATCCTTAGATGTCAATTAGTTCATAAATACACATAAACATCTGAATAGACTCGAGAAATTGAAGATCGACTTGAATATTTGCAAAATATCATGTGAATGTCTTACTTATACAAAAATTTCATTAACTGATAAATATAACTTGCGGAAATAACAAGTGTCAAAATGGAGAGAAATAGACCGCTCTTATTAATTCTCAAAATGCCAAAAATGCCAAAAATTACATTGAAATGGTCTTTACAAATGTCAAATTATGAATACACCCTTCAAGTTGGCTACTCCAACCTAGAAACAAAGGTCACCAATAAAATCGTCACAAAATTCTGAGAAGAATGAGTATAAAATCGACTATATTCTGAATAGGTGCTCGAAAAGTCATTTTTGCACATATAACGAGACTATGGGTTTCATAATGTCAATATGAACTAAGACTTACATATAGAACACTTTTATACAAATATGATATTACCATCATGATCCTCTCAAAAAATCGATAAACATGAGTATAAACACTCTATACCTTTCTCAAAGAACTCAATGGCACACAAAACGAGGTAAATTAAAACCAAAAACACCCGTTGCATACAAAATGGGGAAAATATAACTAGGCACAAAATTCAATGCAACATGCTTCATTCTGGAATGAATTTCCATGTCATGTACTTGGTCCAGATATAGGTTTAAATAGGCCAAAAATTGGATCTAAATCCGTTGGCACGTTTTAACTGTAATTAATTATACAACAAAATTAATTAAATGTCATGGGTTAAAATATCCGAACTTGGAGGTCCGTTGGTTAAAGTCTTGGGTTGTTAGGGTCAAGGTCTTGGGGTCAAACCCGTGGGCCTCCCCCTTCCCCAATACTGTGCCATATATTACTATAAATATACATGAGTCCATTATAATAAAGTTTTGGTTCCCACCAAATTTGGTGGTTGGTTATATTATTATATAACCCATGCCGCAAATGAAATGTTCCCAAAGTTTAATATGTATATTTTTAAAATGTATATAAATCATGGTGAGTGTGGGTGCGGACCCCCTTTTGGTTTTGCGAACATATAACCAATGACCATTTAAAACATAAATAAAAATGGTGCCATCATATGTTAAGTAACATCACGATGGCGTAATGGTGAAGGCTTGACACTTGCATAGTGCAGGTCTTGGGTGCAACTTTGGTCGATCCAAAATTTTTGCATAACACAAACCAAAGAAGGTCAATTGGAGGCTTCCACGTGCAGGTCCTGGGTGCGATTCCGGTCGACCCATAATTTTTGCATAACACAAACTAAAGAAGGCCAATGGGAGGCTTCCACGTGGAAGCCTTCCATTGGTCCATTTGTGCAATAATTGCCACATGTCCATACCATATTGGTCCACTTATGTGCTACATGTCAAGACCCGATTGGTCCTCTTAAGCACCACAACATTGCCTAGTTGTTTACCTTTGTAGTATTCCAGATATAAATTAGTATGCAAAACAAAACTAATTAGCTAGAAATTGCAAAGAAACAATGATATAACCATAACGATACCACAATAATACCATAATATATCCAAAAAGATCACTTTGATTACTAAGAGAAATGTTCACTTGCCTCTTCGAGGGGGCAAACTCCAGCAGAGCAGAGCTTTATTACAATAATATCCAAGACCCCACTTCTCATACCCTCTATTCCTATTTATACTAAACCTATCTATCCAAAAGAACAATCTAGAGGAAGATCCTTCTAGAAGTGGAAGCTTCTATTAGGTCTTCTCACATTTGACTTATTCCTCCTTATTGCTAAGCCTTATTAATATTTACCTTTATTACATGGAAATATATTATTATACCCACTTGAGGGGTTAGGTAGTTTAGGTTCCTAACAACCTTCCTGCCATGTCATCCTATAATGTCACTTGTGCCACATCATCATGGCATGTGTCACCCTCTGGTGGTGCCACGTGGCACCTTGTTTTGACTTTTTCCTTGGTTTGACCAAACTTTGACCCACCATAACTTCTTCATATGAACTCTGTTTGAGGCATTTTTTGCGTTGTTGGAAAGATATCACTGAGATCTACGCGAAGTCATTTTTAAGAGCATCTGAGAATATCAATTTTTAGCATTTTGGATCCTCCCGGATCACTTTGAGCATTATGGATCCTCCTGGATCACTTTGAGTGTTTTAGATCCTCTTGGATCACTTGTGGTGATATGTCTTATCACTAAAGCGAGGGGGGTGTTTATTTAATGTGACAATAGGTAGATACTCCTAGTTGTTTCACACATTTGTGGGTTGAAGGTTGGCTTTTGCTCAACCTACAACTTGTGTGATAATAGGTATTAAAACACCACTAGTAAGAGGGTTGGTGGTATAAGAGTTTTCAAATTTGTTTTTTGCGTAAGAAATATCTACTTTCTTTCATAAAACCTGTAATGACTTCTCCACTTTGGTTTGTGTAGTATTTGATTGTAAATTTTACTAGCTTATTTTTCCAATAGTTATAAAATTTGTTAGTATTTCTTGATAGTATGTTCCTTCATCACTAGTGAGCATTGCTTTCCATTTATAGATGCATTTTATTTTGTTGAGGTTAATCTTGACACAAGTGTATTTTCTTTTGTTGATGGACTATATGTCATTTTCGTCCCAATTTACTATTTTATGGGTTTCTCATTGCTCATTGTGCAATATCTTCATTATAGAGTTCCTTTCCATGTTACATTGATGTTGCATTGCTTATTTGTTTTTGTTTAATTCATACGTGCAAGACTTACAACCCACACACTTCAACAACACATATCCTCTATGGAAATAAATTTTTAATGTTGAGATAGATTCATATATGGTTCATTTCTTATTTGTGTAATGGATCAAGCCCAATAACACTCTGTCAAGATCTCTAATTCTACCAACTAAGTTCCAATGTTGTTATGCAGAAAAAGGGCAAATGCAACAACTCAATTAACAACACAAATGCACTTCAATTTTCATATGAGCACTTTGTTTTTTTTAATTTTCAACAATGAACAAACTTTGTGTTTTAGAATTTCAAACCCAACACTTCACACATTTTCCCATTCACAATTATGATAGGATACAACACCTCCAAGATTTCACTATCATCATAGCCAAGGAAATTAACCAAATGCATATCTAATTTGTAATCAACAACCATTCAATGTAGGCTATAGGTAATTGACAATTCATGTTGCTTAGAATATATGGTTGAGGTAATTAATTGGTTGTATTGAGCAAAGAGTTGGATATGGCATGCATTTTTATTTTAGTAGCTTAGACCAACAAAAAAATTAGCACAAAATATTCACAGCAAGAGATTGCAAGTTGTAGCATGTGTGTGCACAAATATTTATCTATATGTTAGAATAATTTGCGTCATCAATGTCTGGAATGCATTAGCAATGTATGTGGTAGGAAAACACTCAAAGTTTTAATTAAAACACAGTGTGGGTGGAAATGAGACCCATGGTACAACTTCTAGCAAAAACCAACAACATTTAATTAGTTGTAGATGATGGTCAATTCAAGTGATTTAGGACAAAGATCACTCAACAACCCACACTTCAAGCACCCAAGTGTTGAAACCAACAATCTAGGTAATTAATATAGTGTTGTAGATGAATGTCCAACACATGGATCGAAGGCATTTACACTTGTTGGAGTATATGCAATAATGTGCAGAGGTCTAACCCAACATATAACTCATATGAGAGACTGAGATGAAACTCATGGGTGAGGAATCGACTAGTTTATTGAAACTTGAACTTATGGAAAAATTGTAAATTTATTTGGCTCATGGATATCTTTTGATATTTGATAAAATATATTTTCCCAAGCCCCTCGTGATTTTGCAACTACCCTTCTTCTTCATTTCCTCTCTAGATCTCTTCCTCTCATATTTTATGTCCTTTTATTTCAACAACATTTTTTTAATAAGAATGCTTGGAAGACCAACCATCAATATGAGTCATTTCATCCTCCGTGGCTCTGGATTCAGATAATTAACTCAAACTTTTTCCAAAATTTAATCACAATGTTCAGAATAAGAGAAATGTTTTGGATCCATTTCGAATCACACCTCCCCATTCATATTCTTTTGGTCCCCAAAAGATTTAGCTCAATTATTTATCTTCTTCTTCTCTATAGATGCACGCTTGCCTCCTCTACTATCATGGATTATAGTTTTCTCTTGGCCAATATAGAGTCCTAAAGAACCTCGTTGAGTCATCTCTTTGTATCAATATTCAACATATCTCCAAGAAGGGGTTCTTCCGTTGTAGGATGGAAGATAAGAGTTGAATAGGCATTGCCTTTGGCATAAACATGTTTTCCACTTCGTTGGTGGAGATGAAATATTTTTCTATTACAGGTTCTTGGACAACTAGTGTTGTTTCTTCTTCCTTCTCCTTACCCTTTACTTTCTAAACTTTCATTTTGGCTATGTGTTTCTTGGGATGAATATCTAGATGAATCCTCCAACAATTGGCTTCCCAATGTCCGCTCAACTTGTAGTGCTAGAAAAAATCCTTACTACTTCATGGGTTGCTTGGAATTCTCTGCATGGTCATGTTCCTCTAAACTTGTAGCCGTGTTGGGGAAGTTTTCTTTCCATTATTCTAATCAAAGGAACATACATTAGAGTGCTAACAATCATTATCCTTGTGACCTTTCTTCTTGCAGTAAAACAAACCAAAGATTCCTTCACATACCACTTTGGTTTGTGTATGTGCTTGTCATCTTGTTTGCTTGGTCCCTCAAGTATTGGTGTAGATTTGCATGGAATAAACATCCCTTGGATTCCCTCATTCAAGATTCTATAAGTGTATTGGAATGGTTTTCTACCCATTCCATTTTCAACTATTTTTTCTTCAACCGATATGACTTCTTCATTTTTCCTCTTTCCTTGACAAAGATTATATTGATAGTCTTAGCTTGATTTGAGTTGCAATCACTCACTTCCTTTTGTCCATCAAAGCCTAAGCACTCAAGTTTGAGGATATGTTTCACTACAATGGGGTTTACAATCCCCTGGCTTCTCTTTCCTAGCCCTTGGCCATTGTATCCCATTTTCCCGATGAGCTTGGAACAAATTCCTTCGATATGATTTTCAAAATAACCAAAGGGTTCTTGAGATAGTTTCTTGGATGGCAATTTACCATTCTTATCTTGGTCATAGTGTTGGTTACTACAGTAGCAATGGAAAGTGTTTGTACGTCCTTGATCTCTTGGATAACTACCTACAGCTTAGGCAATGTCTCAAGCTTCTTTTCTAGCTCTACTATCCTCTCCTTCAAGTGTCGGTTCTCCTCTTGGATATGCACATTGAAGTCCCTTGGTTCTTCCAACCTCTATCTTTTCAATGCCCTCCCATGATAGGTTTGCGTTCTCCTTAAAGTACTAGAAACATGTTCAAGGTCACATATTCAACTGCTTTGATACCAATATGATCCATAAATGTGGGACTTATAGGCCACAAGCCTAACCAACACAAATCCTCCGTGGAAATAAATTTTTGATGTCTCTATATTTCAAGACGGATTTAAATTTAGTTCATTGTTTTTGTGTGTAATGGATAGAGTCCAACAACACTATGTCAAGCTCTCTAATTCTACTAATTGGGTTCTAACACTATTATGTAGAAAAGGGAAAATGTGACACCTCAATTAACATCACAAATGCACTTCAATCTTCATATAAGTACTATGTTTTTTAAAATTGAAAACAATGAGCAAACTCTGTATATCAAAATTTCAAACCCAACATTTCATACATTCGCCCATTCACAATTATGACATAATGCAATGCCTTCTCCTAGTTTTCACTATCATCATAGCCAAGGAGACTAACCAAATGCATATCTGATTTGTAACCAATGACCCATTCAATGCAAGCTATAGGTAATTGGAAACTCACGATGCTTATAATATATGGATGAGGTAATTAATTGGATCAAATTGACCAAAGAAATGGTTGTGGCATGCATTTTGATTTTAGTATCTTAGACCAATAAAAATATACAACAAAAGATGCCCAACAAGAGACTATAAACTATAGTGTGAGTGCACATAGATTTATCTATATGTTAGTCCATAATGCATTAACAATGTATGTGGTAGTTGAATGCACAAAGGTTTATTTGGAACAAAGTGTGGGTGGTGATAAGACTCATGCTCTAACCTTTAGCACAAACCAACAACATTTAGTTTCCTATAGATGATGGCCAATTCAAGTAATTTAGGATAGATATCGCTCAACAACCCATGCTTCAAGCACCCAAGTATTGAAACCAACGATAAATGTAATTAATACAGTGTTGTTGGTGAACATCCAACACATATATTGAAGGCATTTCCACTTGGTAGTGTATATGAAATAATGTGTAGAAGTATAACGCAACATGAAACTCATATAAGACACTAAGATGAAACTCGTGGGTTAGGAGTCAATTTCCAAGTTATTGAAAATTGTAGTTATGGAAAAATTGCATAATGCTTTGGCTCAGGGACAACCTTCGATCTTTGAACATACATCTTCTCCCAAGCCCCTCATACTTATGTAGCTTCCCTTCTTTATTTCCTCTCCTCTTTTCTATCCTTTGATTCCAACAACACTCATTTTTCTAATATGACAACTTGGAAGGCCAACCACCAAGATGAGTCATTTCATCTTCTCATGGCTTTGGCTTTGAACAATTAATTCATACATTGCCAAAATTTAATTACAAGATTAAAAATGAGAGAAATATATTGAATCCATTTTAGATCATTGTTATAATGGGTGATTTAGGCTGTGACTTCAACTTTGCACCTTCAAGCGGCTACCCTTTTGTATTAAATATCCTTTAACATTTCTTACATTTTTACTTCTTCCATAAAGGCTTTATTGGTTTTTGTTTCATTTTTTGACACAAGGAGAGGTTCAAAATCTCATTGAAAAATCAAGAACCCTCCTCAACACAAGTTGATTGGCTACTTTAGATAATTTTCCTCATATAATTCACATTCAACTAAGAGGAAAATTGCCAAAAAGATTTATCATCATCTTCTCAAAGGGGTAAAGAATATCCATACTAGAGAGGTAAACATATCCTAAACATGCTCAAGTTTAAAACACAATCCTCTTGGTAGGTCTTCCTTAAAAAAAACATGAATGTGACATTTCCCATGGTGTTCTTATCTACAAATTTACGAACCAAACTCCAACTACAAACACAAACAAACTTCTTTTCACAGAGTGAATGTTTCTACAGACCATATTTGAACTCAAATTTGGCACAAAAGGAAAGCACTATGAATCCAAGGTATAAATTTTTCAACCATAGTCCAACATTACTAAACTACATACATTTATGACCTCTTCAACCAACCTCTTTGCTATGGTTTGGTTCCCTTCCACATAGACTTTCCACATTATCCCACATTCAAATTTGGAGGTTGGAAAAAATAGAACGACGACATTCTTAATACTTAATAATTTTTGGGTTAAGATGAATCTATGCTAAATATAAAATTAAAATTATTATTTTTATCTCGTCACTACTTTAGGTGACTTTTTGTTCTTAAATAACTACTTTGTAAATCATCACTAACCTCTTACATGTATTTCTTTCTACTTATTTATGTCTTATCATTTTGTTGAAATACTACTTCATTTATCTAGGTTTAGGGATTTCTACTCCATTCATGTATTGTTTGTAGGTCCATTTGTGACTCATTTTGCCTAATTCATAATATAATGAATTTTCATGGAAGTGTGTGTGTGTGTGTGTGTGTGTGTGTGTGTGTGTGTGTGTGTGTGTGGGCGCGCATGTGTGTGTGCACATGCTTTATTTACCTTTATAAATAATATAGTAAACATTAAAATACAATAAAAAATAGGGTGGCAAAGGGTATGCCACCAAGAATTGTCATACCTTTAAAACACTTCATAGGCTAGAAGCAAAATCATACTACACAAGATAGGCCTTCGAGGTCATTCAACTGCCTAGAGATGGTTAATCATCATCTTACCTCAGTATGGATCCCCTCCACCCTGCGACAACTCTTCAATTGTCTCATTATAGGTTTAACCAAGATCTAATTTTGGCATCAAGGCATTCATTCTTAGATCTTGGTAGTGGACATTGAGGAATTTATCATTGCATGAAGGGGGTTCCTATTATCCCATCCGCAATTTTATTTTACTATAGGCTACTCAATTGGAGGTTGGAAGGAAATGTAATGTGGATGGCTCTCACACCTCTAATTGATAGCATTCATGAGAGTTGGAAGAATGCAATGAAGTAACTATGAGTGGATCTCCTTCCAATACTTTCCATGGTATCCTTTTGACGATATGGGTGATATATGCATTATGTTATAAAGTAGGTGAGGCAAGGGCCACACAAATTAAAATGTCAAGAAGAATGGTAGAAAATTTATGCAATATTCCAATTGAAATAATAGAGGATGGAAGACATTGAAATGTCCAAACAACTCATTCAATCACAATTCATAAACTTGGAAATGAACGATTAATTGTCATATAATAGACCAAAGTATATTAGATTGGAAAGCACCACTTGGTGTGAGGACCACATTATTCTTTATTATATATAGTTATTCATCGAGATTTTGCAATTATATAAGAACATTTATTTCTTTACCTTCATTTGGATTGTCAAAATAATATGTTACTTTGCTATCTAAACATATTATTTAATGAATTATTGTAAGTAGATATACTATTATATTGCTATAATATGCTATATATAAATGTTTTCATATGCTAATTTGAAAAAAACTTTAGATTCTATTAACTAGGGCCCTGTCATATAAGAACGAACTTTTGTGCATCAAGTTCATTAGACGTATTTTGGATAACTTCCATTTTTCTTTTGCAAGGAAAACCTCATGGTATCACTCGCCCTTTCTTGGATATTTGAATGGAGGGTGGCCCAACCATATCCCACAATAGTGGCTGGTAACCCAACATGACATAGTGGGACTCGAACCTCAGTGGGACTAGAACCAAAAACCTCGCCGCAAGTCCTGCCTTGAAACAATTCATTCGAATTAATTAAGTTAACCCATTGGACTAGACAATTTTCATTTACATAGAAGACAATTCCAAATTAATGTTATCAAATATTGCAAGGGGAAATTTTTCAAGGTTGAATTTGCAAGAGATTGCAAAAAAATATAGTGTTTTTAAAGCAAAGACAATATTCATCTTCAAATTCCAAACTAGTGATACATTCTTTAAAAAATTTAAAATAATATATAATGACATAGAAGACACACTGAAATATAGACCAAAATGAAAATTGGAAAAAAAATATAAATAAGAAAAAAAGGAAAAAAACATTAAAGGAAAAAATAAATACCTTAAGAAGAGACTACATTCAACCATAATCTATTAACTACTTGCCTTATGCATTTTGTTTACACGTTATGCATATAAGAAAAACTCTGTAAAAAAAGTTTTTTGTTTCCACAAATATTGTTAGATGTTTAATATTTTGTTTACACGTTATGCATATAAGAAAAACTCTGTAAAAAAAGTTTTTTGTTTCCACAAATATTGTTAGATGTTTAATATGAAATTTCATAATCTTAGTAAATTTATATATTATAAATATTTATAAATGTTTTAAACAATATATTTATATAACCTTTTCTTTTTAAATAAGGAAAGATTTTATATTTATAAAAAAATATACAAAATGTGACAATCAGTACATATACTCTTATAAGAGATCTTTAAAGACGTGTGTAATATTTTCCATACAATATCTTATAACTTTCTCAAGAATAGATGCATACAAACAAATACCACATAATTTTCTAAGTTTTGCTATTATATACTAGATGCATTATAAAATTAACAAAAATAAACTTACAATGAACTGAGAATTCACATGAGTTAATTGTTTGATTTTGGAATGGACTGTGCTTTGTGACTGGAGACATGGATGTATCCATGATTATGACAACATTCCAAGCATTCAACTAAGGCTCGTCATCAGGACAAAGATAATTGTCAAGTTATATAGGCACTTAGATCAAAATATAAATATAAATAATCATTGCCAAGTTTGAGGGTTACAATCAGACTCTAAATGTCATGTGCATCAATCTCCAATTCCCACATATCTACTATAACTGATTTTTTAAAGAAATACAAAGCCATAAATACGAGAAGTAGTCTTAATACCAAAACAAGAGTACCTTTAAATTGTTATTTGAATCTCATTAATATATCCATATGAATAAAATACTATATATTGTTATAAATAATCAAAATATATAACCGTTATACTCTAGTGTATCTATATAACAACATAGATATTATATTCAAGATATATCCATATCTATATCGACCATCATATACAGAGATAACAATAAAACTATTAAAAATATTTTAATATTTATATACTAATAACAACATAGTTCATTACTATAATAGCTCTTCATATATCGACCATTAATTAGAGATATAACTAAGGAAGTTCAAGGGTTACAATATATCAAGGAGCCATCATAATCAAGGGAGGGGAGGAATAAGAGACAAGAAAAAAATAAAAGAAATGGGAGTCCAACTTTAATATTAGATTTTATTGATGATTGATCATCATATATAGAGAGATAACAATAAAAATATTAAAAACATATTAATACCTATATACCAATAACAACTTAGCTCATTACTATAATATCCCTTCATACATCGACCATTAACTAGAGATATAACTAGGGAAGTTCAAGGGTTAGAATATATCAAGGAGCCATCATAATCAAGGGAGGAATAAGAGACAAGAAAATAATAAAAGAAAAGGGAGTCCAACTTTAATATTAGTCTTTATTGATGATTGGAATCTCGGTTCTACTTAGAACTAGACCATGATCCATGTTGAGGTAGTTTGGGTTCTTAATAATTTCTATGACCTCCCTAGTCCTTCTTGTGCACCAATTAGATATCTTAGCTAGAACCTTTGATTCTTCAATTTTAATTAGATGCTTTGTTTTATGCAATTGTTCAACCAATGCAAATATCCTTGTTTTGTTATGGAAATCTACACTGTGTTCTTCATTCTAATATTAACGAATTTCCCCATTTCTCATATTTTAGTTTTCCCACATGTGTAAGGGATTTGGTAAAATCCTTTTGGGAACGGGAGATGATGGGATATTTCACAGAAGTCAAAAGTTTTATAAGGTTGTTTGTTCATGAGAGAACTATTTTGATGTTATCTCTTAAGAAGCCTGATTGTTATATCCATGGAAGCTTGTATGTATGGTAGAAACAACATACGCACTACTTCATTGTAATCCTCAGAACTACAGGCATTACCTTGTTAATGTCTCTCATTTTTTCTAAAATCTCTATTAGTCTGTGATTTTGTATAGCCATTTCTTCTTAACACTTTGCACAAATGCTATTTTTCTTGTTAAAAATGACCTTATCAAAGATCCTTATTACTCTCGTGAGAAGAGTATTGAGCATACCCTTTTTCTGGTTAAGATGGTAATGTGAACTTGCATGTAAGTTCCAATTTTATGATTTTCCTACTTCCCATACACTTTATGTTACACAATCCCATCATTATTCATGATCACCATGATATCAAGAAATGGCAAGGAGTGATCATTTTCTAGTTCCATTTTGTAGGCATAGATAGTGTTTATAGATAATGTTTACATAATGTAAACAATATCTATAATAGATCAAAGATATCTGCATTGCTCGAATACTCGCATAAAACAAACCATCCAATTAAAATTGAAGAAGCAAAGGTTCTAGATAAGATAAATAATTGGTCCAAAAAAGGCTAGGGAGGTTATATATATTGTTAAGAACCCAAACTACATCAACAAGGATGATGTCCTAGTGCTTGATATTAAAGTTGGACTCCCTTCTCTTTTGTTGTTTTCTTGTCTCTTATTCCTCCATTGATTATCAAAGATCCTTGTTATATTCTAACCCTTGAAATTCCTTGGTTATATCTCTAATGAATGGTGGATATATGTAGGGTTATTATAATGAGTTGCAATGTTATTGATATACAAGTATTAATATATTTTTAATACTTTACTTAAATTTTTAACATTACCATTAATTGTTTCAGGATATTTGAGAGTGGTTCCAACCTTATTGGACTTCATATGGAGAAAGTTAGAACTTTAGGTCTCGTTTCTCATTTAGAGCCTCTTTGTTGATGTATTTTGGCTCAAAGATGGATTGCACTCTGTGCTATTTTAGTTATATGCACTCTTGCTACATAAATGAGAAACTTTGCATATTTGTGTATAAATGGTTTGGATTCATATGGATGCACATGAACATATATGTTTTTTTTTTCAAAATCTGAATATTTTATTTAGTTTTTGGTTGACCGAATTTTTTTCCTGGTTCTGGTTCGATTCACATTTTTTGGGTCAACCAGACTGATTTTGATAACATTGACAATCATCTTTGCCTTGATGATGAGTCTTGATTGAGGGCTTGGAATGCGGACATAATCATGGATACCTCTGCATCTCCAATTGCAAAGAGAACTCCAATCCACAATTGAAAATTTAACCCAAAAAAAATATGTATTTCTTGCATTATCTTATGTTGAACTCAATTGCTTCTAATACCTGGTAGTGATAACATTCTAAATATAACATTGTATCATGTAGGGAATGCTAATTTACTTTCATGTTCCATTGTATCATTTTTGGTTATCGAGTTTGTTTTCAAACCAAAAAATAAAATGTTGTTTATGAAGAGATTGTTCATTAATCAAAATGTGACCTTTCCTTTTGATAAATCAACAAGCATTGAATCACAATGTATTTATGGGTGTGCATATACACCACTAGATGTTTGTGTATATACATCCAACAATGTATATACAAATTTCCATAAATTATTTGCAACTCGATGTTTATTGTTTGTCTTCTTGTTGCTTCCTTACCAAAGTTCCCATTTCCACCATCTCCATTAACTTTACATCAGTGGTGCATGTACATCGTCACATTTTTTGCTTCAACCACTATAAATTGTATGTGGCCTTCTTACTTGGATAAAGATCAAAGTTGTTCAAATTTTGGAATTTGGCCTTAATTTCTTCTTTCTATTCAACTTGAGTACCTTCCTTACCTAACATGTCCCTTACCAAAATGATAGCTCAAACTATATCACATTGTTGGGTCTCTGTGAACTTTCAATGCCAAATACTCCACTAGTCTCCAACACTTTTTGGATTCAATAATGCTTTGTAGAGTGGCCTTTGTTCAATGTAACTAATTTTTTTTAGGTTGGGCAAAGTGAAAGGAGGCATATTCCTTCAAAACCTTATCTCTCTCTTTCTCTCTTAGCGAATGGGGATGTTGGAATATTCACCAATACTAAGAAGGGGGGGGGGGGGTGTTGTGAATCAATATGGACACTTTTTACCACTTTTAACCACAATATATAAAATTCAACTTTATCAGCAGTATTCAACAGTTTATCATTAGCATTCAACATATCATCAACAATGCATAACAAGTAACCACATATACACAATACACCAGAATTTACATGGAAACCCAAATGGGAAAAAAACATAGAATGTTTTCTTACATATAACAAGAATGCATTCATAGGAAGCACCAACTTCCAAATTCTCCATCACCAACTAGGAGGCACCAACCTGAAGGAAGCTACAACTCCCTGATTTACTAGCTACAACTAGAAGGAGGCTCCAACACCCTAGTTTACAAGCTCCAACCTGAAGGAAGCTCCAACTCCCTAAGTTCTCTGGCTTCAACCAGAAGAAGGCTACAACCCCCTAATTTACAGGCACCAACCTTAAGGAAGCACGAACTCCCTGAGTTCTCTGGCACCAACCATAAAGAGGCTACGACCCCTTGATTTATAGGTTCCAACCTGAAGGAAGTTTCAATTCCCTGAGTTCTATGACACCAACCAGAAGGAGGCTATGACCCTCTTTCCTTGCCTCGCTCTGCCACCCTTAAATATAAGTGTAGACTCACTGTCACTACCACTGATACTGTCACTATCAATGTCAACAATACATCAACCAACTTGTCACTGTCACTGTCACATCAACCAACATGTCACTATCATTGTCACTGTCACATCAACTTGTACACTTGTCACTATCTCATCAACCTGTAACTGATGATCAACCAATCATCCAACCTACCATAGTCCCTATCATTGATATATCATCAACCAACTGTAACCAGATCCACTCACAAGGATACCAAAACCATCACCAAACCATGTACATCAACTATCAACCATGTGCATCAACCATATATCAAAACCTATACCATACCATGTACATCAACCTACACCATACCATGTATCAACAATGTACCACAACTTGTATGATATCATCAACCATGTACCAATATGTGCCATAAACCATGTACCATGAAGTGTACCTCAACCATATACCATATCACTCATGATATGTCTCAATCATACAATAGACCATAAACCACAAGGTATCAACAATGAAGTGCCTCAACAAAGTACACAACTACCAAGATCATATGCCAGGTATATGCCTCAACTACGCACCTAAGATGTGCCTCAAACATGTGTCAATGCCTCAACAATAGACCCAAGACATGCCTCAAGCATGCTCCACAATATTACCAAGATACAACCCCATAACATGCATATACACATACAATTACATTATGTAACTGACCCGGTGCCTCAAATCCTGATGCACAGACTCTCCTCAGCCTCAACAACCTGGTACAAGAATCACTTCACAACCTTTCACAAGATTTTCGCAAATCCATGACTTGCTCTTCTACTACCCATGGATATCCGCCCCTTGCTGCACTACAACCTGTGGATGTCCACACCTTGCTGAACTGTAACACACAGATAACATCAGAAGCCAGGGTTATCACCTTTACTGCAGCTCTGAGACTTTCACCTTCAACTTTCCTTCACAACCTCAAACTTAATACCTCAAATTCGACCTCAGATTTTCCAATAGACCAAAATATTCTCACAAGATAGATATTCAATAAATGTGTGTGAATGTGCTTATGAGAGACTTTTTGAGGTGTATATATATTTTTTGTAGGTAACCTCTTTCCTTAACTTTAGGCTTCTTGAACTTTCTTGTTACAACCACTTTACCCTTTGACTAAAGACTTGTAACTGTTTAGGGGCTTCTTAACCAATCTTCAGGGCTTCCAACTTCATGAGGGCATATCTTCCTAACTGTGAGGAACCACGTGGCATACCAACTATCACCGAAAATGACATGACAAGGACTACCCATCTATGAGTTTGTTACTTGCATTTACACTGTCCTTCATGTCCTTATTCCTTAAACAACTTTGGACTTCATGACCACACCTATGGGTTTCTTGTAGACCTCTTCAAAGCATCTTCCCATGAGGGCCATGCTTAGAGTTACGCATAAGGGGACCACTTTGGAGACTTCTCCAAATACACCCATCACATCTATTGACATCAATGACAACTAACTTACCATAAATATTGAACACAACTCTGGGGTATCTCAACTTCTCCAAGGGTTGACATCAATAACAACCAATTGTCCAACAATCTCCCCCTTTGGCATTGATGACAACACTCATGCTCCAAACATTAATGGAAACACTTATACTCCAACACTCATGCTCTCCCTGTGACCATCGCTCCTCATTAATGTTTCTCTCATCATGTTTTGCTCTCTTCCTTTGACATCAATGGCAAAGGGTATCTCTCTTTGAGGATGCTCCCCTTGTCTTCATGCTTCTTTTCTTTATCTTTTGTTCTTTCTCTTTCTCCCCCTTTGATAAAAGGGTAACTCCCCATGTCTTCATTCTTTTGATCTCTTTCTCTTGACAATTTCTCTCCTCTTGACTTCTTTGCAAGATGTTGTGTAGATCAATGTGAGACTTCTTGTACTATTCATTTCCTCTCTTTTGGTGCTTTTTGTCCATTGGTGCTTCCTCTTGTAACTCATTGACATATATAAGAAGCATTCAAAGTTACTTGACTTCATATCTAGTCATGTTCACAACTTGGACATTAATGACCATACTACTCAACAATTTTCCTCTAACGATATAGCTTCTACTGACGATTTCTCTTCCCCTGTTATGTTGTGCCTTTCATTACTTGTGATTAACTGATTTCACTTGTCCATTGATTCCATTGATTCCACTGATTCCAATTGCTAATATTCTTTGTCATATCTCTGTCTATACCTGCCAATAATCTTATAAATCCATCTCTGTCAATATGTCATAAACTGTCCATGACTCCGCTACACAATGTTGACCCATCTTCTGCAACTGATCATAACATATTCCTCCTCTTCAAACTGAATCAAATGTGTCCACTGGTCTTCTCTATCTGTAAATCAAACTCTACATATATGAAACAACTTGTCCTGAATATATTCATGCCTGAATACATACGTGGAATACAATCATGAACCTTTGCCTCTATAACTGCTAGTCGATGCATGCATGGGAACATTGCTTCTTAATCAATCAATTTGTCATTATGTACTTCTTCTATCTTACTACTCTAAATTTTTCTCTGCAAACACTTCGAACTACTCGAAAGATAGTTCTCTGATCTGTAGAGTTGTTGCTTAAATCCCCCTCTGTTCAATATTCATATTTACTAGGAGTCTCCAAGCTGGATGGCTCAAAAAAATACCCGCTCTGATGTAGAGTAATTTTCTTCTTCGTCTGTAGATTCATCATCTTTCTGAAGTCTGACTTTTTTTTTCCTATGGATTCATTATGATCTTGCACTACAATTCTTGAGAGTACAGTCTCTCAGGCTTGTTATTCATTCACCTACTCTTCTTCTCTTTCTTGCACTACTACAAATCTTGAAATCTCTAAGACTTGTTCTTTATTCACTTGTTCTTCTTGTCTTTCTTTTCTTCTCCAAACCTTTGTGTATCTGACATCGATGTTTTCTTTCATGGAGGGATCTATCATGCTTTTAAAATTCCAAGCTATGTGACCATAATTATGGTATTTGTAACATTCAATGTTGTGGGGAGCCACATAGATGTTTCTTGTCTGGACATTTCTTCCATATGCTCTGCAATCTACAACCTTATGTCCAAAGTTAGTACAAATAAAATAATGACCATAAAATAAACTTTCATACCTGGGAGTGAATGATCTTCTTTGAGGTGCAGTCCTTCTAAATTCATGCCTCGGTTGATCATGATCTTCTCTTCTGTTGATTCCTTCATCATGATTGAAGATTCTTTGCTACTTGAATGTGGAAGGTTTTCTTGAAGATGTGTCTCTATTATACTCATTATTCTTTGATTCTTGTTGACCATGATTCCTTCCTTTGAGTACTTCTGCATAACTCTTACCATTTTCTTCAATCTTCCTTTCTGGCAACCTAGAGTGCTTCTCTTCAACTTTCTTTACAAGTTGTGTAGAACTTCTATTTACTTCAATGCTCTTGTTGTGATTTGCATTTTCCTTGCATGAGGCCTCACCGATGTATCCGAAATCTGTTTTTTCTAGTACTAAAGATTTATTCAATTTCTTGTTAAGCTTGTCAACTTCAACCCTTAATAAGATGACTTCATCAAGCTTCTCACAATCTTCTTCTTTGTTCGTCATTTGGATCTTCATTACTTCTATTCTCTTGGCTTCCTCAAGTTGAATTTTCAAGGAGATGGTTTCTTCTTCAAGTCTTCTTTCTCATTGATTGAATTCTACTTCAAGCTTGTTTTCCTTAAGTTCTTTCATCTCTACTTCCTTTCTTAGTGATGCAGTTTCAGCTTCTAGACACTGCTTTTCTTCCAACTTATTTTTGTATATTTCTTCAATCATTATGACTCCTTCTAGAACTTTGAACACCTTCATTTAACTTGGAATTCTTTAGAACTTTGAACACCTTCCTTTAACTTGATAAATTATTTCTCAAGTGACTTGTTTTCTTCGCTTTCCTTCTTTAGTTCATATAAAGCACTGATTAATTCTACTTCAAGATCTACTATGCCTTCTTCACAATCTTCTTCTTCTTAATATATCTAGCATGATGAACATATTTTTTCTCATTCTAATTTAACATATTGTTTGTTCTAAGCAGTATGCTCTGGCCCTGTGATAGGATGAGATTTATTTGAATAGACACTTTGTAACTCTTCCCAAAGTTCTTTCGTTGATGAACATTTTCTCACTTTGTCTTTAGCTGAATCACATAATCTTTCCAAAATGAAATCCATTACTATTTTGTTGTTTCTTTTTAATTCCTTCTTAGTTGCAGTCCTTGGCTTCTTTTAACTGGTGTATCCTGTAACAACTGAGTACCAAACATCATGCCCCTATGCTCTTAAAAATGATTTCATCCTATTTTTCCACATCTCATAGCTCTGACCATTCTGACTGTCAAACTATGGTATTACATTCTTATACAAATTGTTGCTCTCCATGATCTTCCTTCCAGTGGTTACACTGTTTTCTTGAAGGACCTGCTCTGATACCAATTGTTGGAATATTCACCAATACTGAGAGGGGCAGGGGGGGGGGGTGAATCACTATGAACACTTTTTACCACTTTTAACCACAATATATAAACTTAAATTTTATCAGTAGTGTTCAATAGTTTATCATTAGCATTCAATATATCATCAATAGTATAAATCAACAGTGCATAACAAGTAACCACATATACACAATACACCATAATTTACATGGAAATCGAAATGGGAGAAAACCACATAATGTTTTCTTATATATATCAAGAATACATTCATAGGAAGCATCGACTTCCAAATTCTCCAGCATCAACTAGAAGGAGGCACCAACCCCCTGATTTACAGACACCAACCTGAAGGAAGTTGCAACTTCATGATTTACCATCTACATCTGGAAGGAGCCTCCAACCTCCTAGTTTACAGGTTCCAACCTGAAGGAAGCTCCAACTCCCTAAGTTCTTTGGCTCCAACCAGAAGGAGGATACAACTCCCTGATTTACAGGCACCAACTTGAAGAAAGCACCAACTCCTTGAATTCTCAAGAACCAACCGGAAGGAGGCTACGACCCCTTGATTTACAGGCTCCAACCTGAAGGAAGCTCCAACTTCTTGAGTTCTCCGACACCAACTAAAAGGAGGCTACAACCCCCTTTCCTTGCCCCATCCTGACGCCCTGAAATATAAATGTAGACTCACTATCACTACCACCGATACTATCACTGCCAACGTCACTGATATATCAACTAACTTGTCACTGTCACTGCCACATTAACCTGTACCAATGTCACTGTCTCATCAACCTGTAACTGATGATAAACCAATCATCCAACCTGTTACTGTTTGTGTCAGTGATATACCATCAACCAACTTTGACCAAACCCACTCACATGGATACCAAAACCATCACCAAACCATGTACATCAACCATGTGCATCAACCATCAACCATGTATCGAAACATGTACCATACCATGTGCATCAACCTGTACCATATCATGTATCAACAATGTACCACAACCTGTATGATATCATCAACCATGTACCAATATGTGTCATAAACCATGTACCATGAAGTGTACCTCAACCATATACCATATCACTCATGATATGTCTCAATCATACCATAGACCATGTACCACAATATATCATCAATGAAGTGCTTCAACAAAGTACATAACTACCAAGGTCATATACGAAGTATATGCCTCAACCATGCACCTAAGATGTGCCTCAAGCATGTGTCAATGCCTCAACAATATACCCAAGACATACTTCAAGCATGCTCCACAATATTACCAAGATACAACCTCATAACATGTATATACACATAACTTTACATTATGTAACTGAGTTGGTGCCTCGGATCATGATACACAGACTCTCCTCAACCTCAACAACCTGGTACAAGCATCACTTCATAACCTTTCACAATCTTTTCATAGATTCGTGACTTGATCTTTTACTACCCGAGATATTTGTGGCTTGTTGCACTACGACCCACAGATGTCTGCGCCTTGTTGCACTACGACCTGCGGATGTTCACGTCATGTTGAATTGTAACTCACATACAACATCAAAAGCTACAGTTATCACTTTTTCTGCATCTCTGATACTTTCACCTTCGACCTTCCTTCACAACCTCAGACTTACCACCTCAAATTTGACATCAGATTCGCCAATAGACCAAAATATTCTCACAAGATAGATATTCAATGAATATGTGTGTGAATGTGCTTATGAGAGAATTCTTGAAGTGTATATATATTTTTTATAGGTAACCTCTTTCTTTAACTTTAGGGCTTCTTTTTTCTTGTTACAACCACTTTACCCTTTGACTAAAGACTTGTTTAGGGGTTTCTTAACCAATCTTCAAGGCTTCCAACTTCATGAGTGCATATCTCCCTAACCGTGAGGACCCACGTGGCGTATCACTGAAAACAACATGATAAAGAATATGCATCTATGAGTGTGTTACCTACATTTACAACGTCCTTCATGTCCTTATTCCTCAAACAATTTTGGGTTTCATGACCACACTTATGGGTTTCTTGTAGACTTATTGAAAGCATCTTCTGTGAGGACCATGCTTAGATCTATGCCATAAGGGGACTACTTTGAAGACTTATCCAAATTCACCCATCCATCTTTTGACATCAACCACTTCTGTTGACATCAATGAAAACTAACTTACCATCAGTCTTGACCACAACTCTCGGGTGTCTCGACTTATCCAAGTGTTGACATCAATGACAACCAACTATCCAATAGGGGATACCATAGGTCATCGTTTCAAATCCAATTGAGTCCCTTGGGGTTACTAATCACTATTGTGGTTGGCGGTTGAGCCGCCCTCCACTGAATATTATGAGGAAAAGGGGGGAATCCTGCAAGGTTTTCCTTGGAAAAAAATATAGGTCAATATAGTCATTATTGTAAACATGGACTTGTGATTTGAATATTTAGATGTGCTCTAGTTATTTGGCACTTGTCCCTCTTATGTGTAAGGGAGTATTGTGTAACTCAACTCTATCATCACTTTGGAAGTTATACGCCAAACTCATATTTTCTATATAATTTGTGGTTGTTTTCTTGTCATGCTATTTGGTGTATATGGTTCATAACATGACTATAAAAATGGAAAGAAGAATCTTTAAACTAAAACCATAAACAAACATTGAAAGAGGGGGAACTTTAATGAAAATACCTTGGATGCAAAAAGCTTTAAAACTTAGAAAAATACCACTTTACCAATGAGATGAACATGAGCCCATTGGAAAGACACATATGCCACCACACAATGTGTTAAGTAAATTCCCTACCAAAAAATAGAATAATAAACCAAAGCCTAAATCATTGATCGAGACATGAATCGTACCGACTCACAAACAACTCACTTTAATTCTATATTAAACAAATGATTATAAGTCTAGAAACACCCAATAAGAACCTCCACATTAAGATATGTCTCCTTCAAATAATAATAATCCATTTTCTCAAGTACAATTGAAGTGTGTATCATGAATCAAAATGTCCTCAAGCTTCCATAATGCATGATTCACTTTTTTATTATTGTGCTAGTGAGTTCATCGTCACTTACCATGATTATTATAATTGTAGCAATCATTCATACCCAAGGGATTTAGTGCTTAATACATTTATATAAAAATTTCAACTACTCAAAAATTTATTAAGTACCTAAATTCATAAGTTTACAAGGCTCAATTTTTTCATGGAAAAAGAATTGAGAAAGAATCAACAATCCTATTTTTATAGGTTGGAAAGACACACAATGCTACCGGAAAATGTGTTAAGGAAACTCCCTATTCAAAGATAGAACGAAAAACCAAAACCTAAATCATTGACTGGCTCTAGAAAACCTCCAACAAAAATCCCCTCGTTGCTCTTGTGACTTTCTCAAGACATGTCCTATTCAAATGGCAATAATCCATTTTCCAAAGTGCAACTTCAGTGTGCATCATGAATCCAAATGATCTTGAGATTCAATAATGCATGATTTAATTTTTTATTATTTTGTTAGTGAATTCATCTTCAACTACAATTAGTATTGTAATTGTTACAATCATTCACACTCGAGATTTAGCGCCAAATACATTTATATAGTTATTCTCATAGATTAATAACAATATCAAATGCTCATAAATTTATGAACTAAATACATAAGTTTATAAAGCTATTTTTTTAAGGAAAAATAATTAAGAAAAAGTTAACATCCCTATTTTATAAGTAATCTTAAGTTAATATCCAATAAGTTTTTTTTTTTTTTCTCGTTTTTTGAATTCTTATGTGTTTGTGAGTATGTGCATTTTAGGGAAAACTACAAGCACTTCTCATTGTTTTGAAGATGGTATCGAGAGTAAACCCTATATTTTTCAAGACACAAGGCTCAATCAACAACATGGCTCAAATTTGTCACAACAATAAACTAATTATGATGTCAACATGTGACTTACAACGATAGAACTTGGGTCGGGAAGATAACTCTTCATTTCACAACCACTCAAGCTATACTCAATTGACTTATATATATATGAGGGTGGGGGTGAGAGAAATATTATAGAAATGTATACAT
>JZKD02S1677557.1:110490-122124 GCA_000966675.3 Picea glauca
ACTCTTTGGCTGGCTAGCCTGAGTGGCATCAATTCTTAGCTCCTCCTGAGTGAAGTCATCCCATAATCTCTCACAATTAAGGAGTTTCTCCCCAACCACCACTCCACGGACAAATACTTTCCACTGCTTGGTGAAGCCATTCAAGGCTATCCTCACTAGCTTAGTCTCGTCCACAACCTCTCCCACAACCGCCAATTCATCTCTGATCTAAGTGAACTTTGTGAGGTAAGTGACCACTGACTCCACCTTGGCCATCTTCGTGTTTCTCAACTTCTCTCTAAGTAACATCTTCCTTCTCTGGTTACCAGACTGGTACAACTTCACTAGGGCGTCTCGCATGTCCTTCGTTGTCTTCTTGCCAGACAAATGATGAATAATATGGTCTTTGACTCCATCCACAATTATTCCCCCGGCCTTGACATCTTTCTTGTTGTGAGCTGCTAGTTGTACTAGATCGGTTGGGGTTGCCCCTTTCCCTTCTGCAATTTCCCATAATCCATTCTCCTCCAATACCAAGCCAATAGGCTCCCTCCAAGGATAGAAATTCGAGGCGCCCTCCACCCTATCTTCAAACCTGCATGCACCATCCATAGTCATCTCCTCTGGCTCACCCACTTTTTTTGGTCACACGTCCCACTTGCTTGTTTACCCTTCATGGTAAGCACAACAAGCTACTTGGCTCCTTCTGTACTCAGAGGCTGAGCTCTGATACCATGTTGAACTTTCTATGACTCAACAAATGAATTTAATGGCAATCATTTAACTTTAACCAGAATTTATACTTGCTATTATAAATTCAGAAATTATTCATGCAACCTACAACCGACTTATTATTTAGAAAATAAACAGCAGAAGCATATAGTAAACCAAGCACACAAATTAGGACAACACCAAAAGTACCCTGGAAACCCCAGTGTGGGGAAAACCAACAAAGGAGGTGCTTTAATGGCTTTAGAGGAATGGCAAGTTGCAACAAAAAAATACAATTTTTCTTACAGGAGAAAAATCAACTGACTTTACAGTAGTACGACCCATCCAAGATGGTGTTGTATGGACCAACAAAGTATGGCCATGTACTGCCTCCCTCTCGGCCCTTCTTCTGCTCAAAAATTCGACTAACAAGGCCCCTGATTTTCGGCCTCAGTTGCTAATGTAGTTTGACCTGATTTGGCCCTCTAGTTATTTGTTGTACGACCTGATTTCTTTGTCGAAATGAATTTGTTGTATGACCTCCTCTTCACTGAATATTTGGCCCAACCAAAGCTCCCTCCTTCATCTCTACTCTTGCCCTATTCCTCATCCAACAATTGCCTCAACCTAGCACCCTCCAACTCCTCTCTTGCTCAACTCACAAATGAAGAATGTGTCCCATTCACACCCTCAACCCCTTCCTTTATCCTTCTATCAGCCTCCATGTTGCCTTGAGATGTGTGCCCAACCTAGCCTTCAATGGCTTAGATTGAGGTGCCTCCTTTGGTTTGGACCCCACACTCCACTAAGTGGTGCACCCCACTTAGTTAGGGTCCCACAAAGCACTTACAAGCTCACGAGGTGCACGCCCCCTCTTCTTGGGCCCAGCTATCCACTCAAGACTGGAATTTTGTTGATTTTCCTAAGTCAGGCTAAGATAACCAAGGTTGATATGGGCCATTTGTGTGTCCATCAGTTAGCCTAGGACACATAGGCATAGCTGAGACACGTATTGAGCTACAAAAACTAACAATAGGCATATATATCGTCTGTCGATAACATTTACTACAAAGATTGTTCATAGAATGTGAAGAAGCTAATGGAAGATTTCCCCCAACCAATGACATTTACCCTAAGGGCTATTCTTAAAATGTGAAGAAGTTGTTGAAAACATCCCAAAGGAAATTTTCATGGAAAAATATTTATATGTGTATATATGTGTGTGTTCACAAAACTGTGAGTTTTGAAAGGAAGCAAAGGTGCGGAATACATTTCCTACATTAATCTATGAAAGAAGAATGTGCAAAAATTAGAAACATAACAATTGCAACAAATAAATAAACAACAAACCATAGACATTGATATTTCCTTGGGAAAATCCTTTCGGGAGAAAAACCCCACGCGCTAAATCACACTATGTATTATTCAACAACAAAAATGGTTACAATATAGAATCTATATGCTCTCAACAAGAGTGTTCAGTAGTAGCATAATTCTGGAGAAATTTTGGTAACATAACGATAAGATAAGACTCACACTGTGTTTTTCTCCAGCTCTAGGACTTAATAAATAGGCATAATAAAACCATAAATGATTTATGGTTTACCATTTCTGCTTAAAAAACACATGCAAGTTATTCCCTACCATTGCTCTGCAAATATTCTCTACTCTACTGCAGCATTGCAAGTATTCTCTGCTCTACTGCAGCACTACAAGTATTCTGTGTGCTACTGCAGCATTACAAATATTCTTTGCTTGACTACAACACTGCAAATATTATTTTCTCTATTGCAGCACTACAAGGTGTATGACACACCTCTTCCAACAAGTTTTTCATGAAAGATGTAATTTGACTTGTAATGTAGATCCACATTGAAGATGACTTGCGTTTTTTTTTAAACCATGAGTTTTTCATTAAATGTGCAATCTGACTTATAATGTAGATCCTTGTTGAAAAGTTAAAAGAAAACATTAAGTTGAATCAAAAGGTTGATTTGTAATTGATATATAAAGTATTAGTTGCATGCGATTTAAACATTAAGTAAATCAAAAGGTTGTCTTTTACTAATATAGAAAGTACATACGTGTTAGTTGTATGCGATTTAGACAATTTGAATGGAGAGTGACACCTTAAAAGTGGACATGCTGTTTTCTATGTTGAAATCCATTAACCAATGAGAAATAAACACTGAAATTTCGGTTTTTGGCAGCAAACCATGTTCCAACCGATCTCAATAGACGAGCTCTTTGTGCAATGGTAAGCTTTTGATAGTTCTGAAATTCAAACCACTTATATCTATGAACAACACTAGACACAAATTTAGCCATTATATTGATACTACTAGTCTCGGTATCAAGATTAAACTTATGTGGAAGCAAGCACCATTTCAACCTACATGGAGCAAATGAATTTAACTACACTAAATGCAATGGTTTCGTCTAAAAACATCTGGAAATTAGAACCACAGTTTGTGAAGAATCATTAATATCATAAATGATATTCTGTTTTACAGTTGGGCTCCATACTCTGTAAGCATTCAATCCAGGCCTTCACACATCAAATAAATCTAGGGCCATAGTTGTATAGAATCAATTTTTCAAGATGTCAAAAAAACAAAAAAAACATTTATTTAAAAATCTTGACTTCATTTTTACCAGAAGGCTATAATAATACTTGTGGTCTCAGGAAGCGTTAGTCCCGAAAGCTCAACCCTTCTCAGGAAAGACCGTGAAAGGAAAAATACTACCGCTGCAAGACAAGAATCTAAAGGTCTTCCAGTGGCAGTGGAGAGCATAAATACAAAAACGAAAAAATTTGAGATAACACGTTTTTGACAATGATATTGTAGATTATCTTGAATCTTCTTATATTATCAAATAGTTCCAGATAAGAGTGTGCTCTCATAAATTTTCCTTTATTTAAAAATAAAAAATTATAATTTTTCTCCGTGAGAAAACCTGTCGTAAGCAATTAAGTCATCTCCTTGTTAGTTTCCATAATTTTCTTGGTGCAAAAACATGTATTTATGTTGCCAGGATTTCGTGATATTCTGTTATAATTTTTGTCAAGACATATTTTACAGGATGCTTTGGTCCATATATTTTTCAGAAAAATGTCATTGATCACTGAACTTGAAGATGAAGACTCCACGCATACAAATAACTTCTCACTCCACCCTAGAGAGGTTAGTAAAGACACAACATATCTGCTTGGCATTCCAGAAAAAGACAATTAAAAAAAATTGTCTGCATAAACGTGATTTTTCATTTTAGGCAGTAAGGTAAAAATAAATTTGATTTGAAGACAAATTTGTTTCATGGAAAATATCATGTTCATGATAAAGTGCCTAATTATCATGAGTCATTTGCCACTAATATCTATAAAGAAAGCCCAGGATGACATGGTATATCTTTTCACATAAGTACAAATTTTTGTAGCATCACAAGAATATAAAAACGGGAGGTAAATTATAAAAATAAGAATCATTCATCTGTATAGAACCAAAGGATGACATGGTATATAATTTACAAAGGATATATACAATTTAGCATCAAATACACAACAAGGCGAGGTAAAATGTCAAACTTTCAATCACAGATGATACAGCTGAGTCCTCAGTAAAAAGACGTGATTTTTCATTTTGACCAGCAAATGAAAAATGAATTTAGTTGGTGAAATAGAGATGTGTCATAGAATGTGCAAGATCAACACATGGTTACCATCATCTTTCAACTTTGGTTAACCTCTATACAAAAAAAGGGCATGTTACATACCTTCACCAAGACCACTGTACACAATTTACCATCTGATTGTACAACAGGAGGCTGATATTTTTATGTCACTATCACATTAGATACAGTTGGGTCCTTTGTAAAATAGACAACACACTGAAAGACTCTACACATTGAATTTTAAATACACAGACAAAGCGCAGGCACAAATACAGTTTGAAGAGGATGCACCACATCAAATATCTTCGACAAAGCTCGTCAGGATCCAAATCAGCATGTGCAGTGTGCCACAACCTTGCATAACTATAACCATGTTAAAAGTATAGTTGATCTATCTCATGAACATTTTCATGTTCAATTTATAACATTAACAGACCAAAGTAACAATACATTGGAGTTTTAATTTATGGGTCATCTGTCTCTATGGATGTATGGTAGCACATTGTAGTTCCATCATATAGACAATACAAACATAGCAAACAAACAAACCATGAGAAATTCATCAGAGAAAAATAGAAAATTTCACCTCTACTTCCATGGGAAAGCATTTTGCATTCTGATGAATTTCCTACAGTTGACGACAACCCCTAGACAAGCCGATATGACTTAGATCACCAGAAAGGACACCACCTGACAAATTACACAGATAATGCATCAGGTATGATGTTAGCTCTGCATTAATACCTATGATAGAGTTTAGAATTTCAAATACCTCCCATAAAGTGAAAGAACAAATTTTCATGGGGAAAGTATTTATGCAAAATAATATTTGTGAGCATTGTGTTCTTGGTGGGGTGCTCTGATTGGTTTGTTTCCTTGCATGCACTTACAAGGGACTCTAAGGCAGTGATGGAAGAGTCAATTAATCACAAAGTGTCTAGAATCTATGTACATCCTTATAATATCAGCAACTTTGACATCTCCAAAAACTGATCCTATAATCGAGATGCTATACTCTGGCCTCTTATTATAAAATTTGCTCCAACTAACCACAAGGATTACTTCTCTCTAATCATTAGTCCATTCATTATGGGTAGTTATATACATTCTAGCATTGCTGTAGCATTACTCACTATTAAGTTTAGGGAGATGACAGGAGGGATTAACTTCTCGAAATACCACCTTCCTAGAAACCAAGGGCATGAGGATTAGATATGTCCCAATACAACCCCAAAAATCATGCTAAGTGCCGATCAATCTATCAATGAAAAGAATAAGGACACAGACAAAGAAACTATCCAACTTTGAATTGAAGTTGAAGGAGTAGCAAGATCCTCAAGAACCATAGGTATATCTGAAATGGGGGAAAGTGAGAGGGACTCCATGAGTTCACCTTCACTTGTTACGAACTTACAAGAATGCAACTTGGGGGAGAACCTTCCATCATATCAAGGGTTAAAAAAACGAGAATGAAGAAACAGACTAGGTTGTGGGCAGGGGTTTTCTATGGAGTGATATCCCACTTAGCATTGCCAAGAAAAATCTGTTTTAACAAGCAATGTTTGGTGTTGCTGTTGTTGGCCCTAGGTATAAGGCCGCTAGCAATGAGGAGTTAAGGGCCAATCCTTGCGAAAGAAAAGGACGATATCATTACTAGATTGGAGGACCTAAAACAATCATGTGAGCCCACTTGATCCATGGTGATGTCCAATGGTTGGACAAATGGGAAGGCCAAGATCCTCCCTATTTTCTCGGTACCAGTGTTACCAACATCAGGATATTATTGTATTTTGGAGGGCCAGCGTTATTTTCCGATATTTTTCGATATGTTAGTTTTGCCGACATTTTCTGATATTTTCTCCAATGTTTCTGATATTTTCTTTTCTGGACCCTCGACGATATTTTCAATGATGCGATGTTGGTAACACTGCTTGGTACGTTTTCCAAAGAGAACAATGTTTATTAGTAGGTTCTTGTTTTGTTATCAGTCCATGGGAGAGGAGAAATAAGTGACTACTTAATATCTGCTTAATATATTGATGTATCTACACATATTAAAGATGTGGTACTGTTGTGTGAATTGTTGGATGAGTTTGTCCAAGCGATAGGTGTGCAACATGTTGTGCAAGTCAGAACATATAAAGTTGCTAATGATTCATATCTAGTGGGCAAGTCAAAATTATCCAATGGCTCTCAAAATGAATTCTATTTTAAAAATTTAAATCTTCAAAAATTTCAACCTTAAGTATCTATTTTAAATTTTTATGTATGCAAGTTTAGTTGGTTTAGTTCTTAATGCTAGCAACAACAATGGCAATTCTAATAGCAACAAACATGCACACACACAATACACCCAAAAAATTTGAACTGGAGAAACCCTCTCAGGGAATAAAACTCCAAGTATCATTAAACAAGAAAAATGCATACAACTAGTGTTTCACAACTGTTTTGAGCTAAGCTTGCTCCTACAATATTCCTGAATCCCCGTACAATTTCATATTTCCTTGATTGGCCTTGGAGCTTTCCTGCATCCTCTACAACTAGGATATCTCTCTACTAAATCTATCTAAGCTGAACTTCTCTCTGCTAACTTAGCTCTATCATGGCCTTGGCTCTTGGCTCCTTGCACTATGCTCTTGGCTCTACCCTCACCTAGGCTCCACTAGCCTGGATGCGCTTAGCATTGTTTCGTTCTTTCTTACCCTCCTTGGTTTCTCTTAATTAGCATGCACAAAAACTACAAAACAATGGCTTTGGCAAACAAATCAATCTACTATCTTCAAATGCTCCCTAAATAGACCCATGCAAGATTCGGTTATAACATTGGTAGGTTGTTTCCCTTCTTGTTCTTGGCATCAACAGTTATAGGCTTGGATTCCCAAAATGGATCCCCCAATCCTCTTCAGACCTCTATCCATTCATGCTTCGCCACAAATTTATGGCTGTTTCATTACCCACACAAAATATTCTTGGAACTATTTCTTAACATGTGTTTCACCTATATAGGTTGACATGGTACCTCTATGTTGTACACATGGCAATTTAAGAGTGGTTGTAGTCCTTGAGTTGGTTATTGTCATGACCCTAGAGCTTTCTCACCTTGCCAAAACCCAACTTGGTTTCTCATCCTCAGTTTCCTCCACCATATCCCTTACACACAAAATTTTGGCCTAAAAAATCCAATAGGTTTTTCTCTCTATAGGTTTTTCATATCAAGTTCGTAGAACCCACCTACAAAAGTTGGTTCCTTTCCCTGGTGGCAACTCTAGGTCCCTTGCTTAATGAGTTGAGACATCTCTTTTCATAGTGCTAGTAGTTTGGACCACTAGCTCATTATGTCAAGCTCTAGTCCTCCTTACCTTTGTTGAGCACATACCATGTAATATACCTAGGAAGGTAATATGGGAGGTACCCAATGCGAATGGGGTTATATATTACTAGTGGAGGCCATTCAATGTAAGGTGGACTAGGTCCACCACAGTATTAAATAAGGCCCACTATGGTAGTTAGAGATAATAAATAGGCTTTCTAGAAGATTCCTTCTCTAGAAGGTTTCTAGAAAATAGAGAATACTATATAAAGAAGTGTAAGCAATGTATTGAGGAAGGGTGAAGAATATTGTTCTTGTACATGCAATTATTGCTTGGGAGTGCATTCCTTCCATAAGGAATAATATATGGTGTTACCCTAACTCAAGGGTTTTCTCTATTTCTTGTATTCATTGAATGGTTTGGTTATTTGTTAGTTATATTTGCAGATCTATTGAGGTATATAACATACCACCATGCCTACAACCTTCTAGCCCTTGCTCGGTAAATGTCTTGGCCCTTTTCCTTTGTTCAATAATCCATAATTAGTCATTTCCTCCGTCAACCTAGTCCTTTCCTTGGTGAGATGAAACAATTCTTTTGCTCTACACTTGGAAAGTTACAATGCTAGCCCCTTTTGTCCAACACTAGGTCTCCTTCTCATGCCGAGCAAGCCTGTCGAGCATTGCATTCTTATTTGCCACCATTCAATTTTTTTCTCCCCTTGGGTTTTTCCCTCCAACCAGGTTTTCCTCCTAGGTTTCATGAGTTTTCCTTTTCGCAGAGAAAAAGTTTGCTCTTGAAAAATGCTTGGGAAATACACAACCAAAACCTTTCTTCTTTAAATTGGAAAATAAAATTGTCTTTCACTAATCAACTTTGTCTTTACCCCTCACCTTAGTCATTATTGTTGATGTTTTGTAGCAGCGGGAGGTATCACCTCCTAGACAACTTTTCTTAGAGAGGAAGATTCCAAGAAGTCAAAGGAAGACCATTGAACAGTTGAAGAATACCCAAGAAGAGAAGTCGGCCCCACAGGAAAATAATAAAGTGAAAATAGAATTTCCAGGAAGAGAAGTCAGCCCTAGTAAAGTGACTTGAAAACTATAAATAAAGTGAGATGCCTTGCCATTTGATACACACTTCCACAACTCTCTCACTCAAGAAAAGAAGGCGCAAGTCTAAGGCAAGGAAGAAGACGCAACTACTGCAGTTTCTAGGGCTTCTATCTTGGGAAGTTCACTAGAAGAGGTCGAGTACTCTAATACTCTCGCTAGCGTTGCTACACATCATATTTCAGGATTTTGCTCAGTTGTCTACCCTCGCTAGGTTTTGACAAGAAAAGATAAGTACTTGTTATCAGGGTTTCTTCATTGTTGGTTTTGCTCTTGTAAAGAGAGCTTGTTCATGGTTGTATTGTGTTATTAGAAATATTCTCTCTAAGGAAAGTTGGCTGGGTTTTTCCCCGAGTTTGGGGTTTTCCTAGGACAAATCTTTGTATCTTCTTGTGCTTGTCTATCTTCTTCTGGATCTTGCTTATATTTTCAGTATAAGGTTGTTGAATGTTAAATGAAGATCAAAATACTCTGGTAAATCTATTGCTATTGAAAATTTAAGAAAATCTAACATGGTATCAGAGATTGAGGGTTGAAGCCAAATTTGACCTAGCACAAGACACCGGCAAGAACAAGATTGCTAGTCGTTGGGGCTTTCTAGTGCCAACATTGAGGAGAAAATTGTACTCGAAAACTCACCTAACCCTAAAACCCTGGCATTGATTTTTTAAGAAGGTTGAAATTTTGGGATTTTTTCAGGCCTAGGGTTTCTACAAAGTGAAAATGATTACTAATCTGAGAGTTGAAGATAGGTTGGATGGAGCAGACAATTTCAGATCATGGAAGCATAGAATACTTCTCATTCTAGAAGAGAATGAGCTCTTGGCTCATGTCAAGCAAGTTCTCTCGGAACCAGAAGAGGAAGAGGTCGAGGCAAGACATAAGAAAAATGAGATCAAGGCCAAAAGAGGATCTTGACAGATTTAATCAAGGACCACTTGATTCCTAATGTATTAGAATTGAAGACACCAAAGGAGATGTTTGATGCCTTAACCAGACTATATGAAAGAAAGAATACAAGCAAGAAGCTAACCCTAAGGCATCAACTCATAAATGTGATGATAAGCAAGTCAGATTCAGTTTCTACCTACTTCATGAGAATTTCTTAGATCAAGGATCTGTTGGGTATGTGTTATATTCTTTGCACGAGTAGTAGTGTCACATATTTTTTGCCTCGGGAAACGTGTCACATATTTAGGTGGTTTTTCGGCACATGATTTTTTGCCGATGGTTTTCTATTTCTAGTTAAGGAATTAGGGTTGTTGACTAATCTAGGTCATTGGGTTAGGGTTTTGGATGTCGTTGGCTCCTATATGTATATTGTATTGTAAACAATGTATCACTATGAATGAATATAGAATATGTTGGTTTTCCCGGTTTGGGTTTCCAAGGGAAAAATCTCTGTGTAATGTTTGTATTTGTCATTGTATCTTTTCTGTTCTTTTACTGAAAATTTGTTTGCAGTAAATATTGTACAAGGTTAAAATATACATTTGGTATCAGAGCTTTTTTGGCTTCAGGGGGATGCCTTTGTGGTCAAGGGTTGGCTTGTAACTGTGATAAGCCCTGTTACAGTGGGAGATCTGTGGTATTGATTTTTCGGGTGAAAAGAAATGGCAAGCAATTCGAAGATGGAGATCAAGAAGTTTAATGGACAAAGTTTTGAGCTGTGGAAGCTCAAGATGGAAGATCTGTTGGTGGACAGAGATTAGTGGATCGCAGTAGATCCAGGTACTGCACCTACACGAACTTCAGTAGCTGACTGGGAAAATTTGGATCGGAAGGCAAAGAGCACAATCCGACTGTGTCTCTCTGATTCAATATTACTAAATGTGTCAGAGGAAGCTACAACCAAGGATTTATGGGAAAAGTTGGGGAAGTTGTATCAGTCTAAGTCCCTAGTAAATAAATTGTTTCTGAGAAAGAAGTTGTATAACCTGAGGATGAGAGATGGAGACTCGGTGGCAGAGCATTTGAGCGCCTTCAATGCTGTGGTAAGTCAGTTAGTATTTGTTGAGATTAAAATTTCAAATGAAGTAAATGTATCAGTTTACTGTGTTCTTTACCAGACTCGTGGGATAGTCTGGTTGCTGCCATAGGTAGTAATACAACTGCCTTGAAGTTTGATGAAGTGGTCTCATCCTTGTTGTCGGAGGAGATGAGACGAAAGAATATGGAAGGACAGAGCACAGACGCATTATTCGCAAGACGACATTCCCAGGAAAGAAATAGATCTAAGTTCTCAAGTGGGAGATCTAAGTTTAAGGGTAGATCTAAATCTCCCAGAAAGTTTGTAAAGGTATGTTGGAGATGTGGAAAAGAAGGGCACTACAAGAAGCAGTGTAGATCCAAAGTTGAGAAAAAGAAGGGATCTGAAGAATCTCCTTCTACAGAAGAAAAGACCTCCAAGGAAGGAGGGGATGTGTACTTGGCTTCTTCAAGCACACATGCAGATCATGAGGCATGGTTGGTTGACTTTGGTGCATCCTTTCAAATGACTCCCCAGAGGGAGTGGTTCTGCGAATATGAAAGGTATGATGGAGGTAATGTTTTCTTAGGTGATGATTCGACAACCAAAATCATAGGAAGAGGAAAAGTCAAGTTGAGGCTCATAGATGGAAGGATTAGAACATTGCTTGGTGTTCTGCACATCCTAGGTTTGGCCAGAAATTTGATTTTTGTAAGCAAAATGGATGATGCAGGGGTAAAAACAATATTTGAAAAGGAAATCTGTAGGATGGTTCGAGGAGCAATGGTGTTGCTGAAGGGAGTTCGGTTTGGAACTCTGTATAAGCTGCAAGGAAGCACTATTAGTGATGGGTGTAATAGTTCCATTGTTCTTGATATTG
>JZKD02S1677557.1:156785-169194 GCA_000966675.3 Picea glauca
ATATAACTTTTAACTTCTTTGACTTTCCCCCCTTCAATGTGAGACTATGACCTAGTGGGGGTGCCCAGGCCACTGAGTCTCCTCATCACCTCTCTAAGAGGTGGGGGACATTACAACTCGACAATCTTTTCATGGTGGATAAGGTTACACATGCCAATGCACTAGATCAATACATTTACATTATTTGCATAAGGAAGATTGTTTGTTTCTAGCTCATAGGAATTGCACATTCAACCTAACTTTTGCTAGATGCCTTGACTTTTGCAAAATGCTCACAAGGCTTGTATGTTCACCTTGACTTTTGGTTTGACTCACAAGGGTTGTACGTTCCCCTTGACTTTTGCCAATACCTCACAAGGCTTGTGTCTAGGTTCACAGAGGTTGTACGTTCCCCCTGACTTTTGCTCTTAGACTCGCATCTTGACTCTTGTCTTAGACTTACAAGGCTTCTTCCTTTGCCTTGGCTAGACTCACAAGATCATATAGCATCTTGTTCGTCCTGACTTTTGGTTTGACTCACAGAGATTGTACGTTCCCCCTGGATTTTGCCAATACCTCACAAGACTAGTTGATTCTCCAAATCTCCCTAGCTAGCCTCAGGGTGGCCCACATGGCCTCTCATTGGAGAATGACTGTTGATGCTGGCAAATTTAACATTAATATGGGTCAAGTTTATGTTACAAGTGATAGCCATTAGCCATCAGACCAAACCTAATAATGCCAAAAATATTTCACTACCAAGTTAATAATCTGTAAATTAGTTTTAAAATTTTTGTCCACACCTTGCATGTGAGTGACTCAGCCACCCTTGCAAAATCATGTCGCCTAGGTTTAGAAGTAATTTTCTTATTTTTTGCCTTAATTTGTTTTCCCACCTTAGTCACAAAATCGGTAGGCTTTGTCCTCCACATTGTGCCAAAGTTGTGTGGCTAGTTGTTTATGTCATTTATTTGAAGTAATTTATTTTTCAGTTTGCCCACACCTTGCATGTGAGTGGCTTTGCCACCCTGCAATATTGTGTTGGCTAGTGTTTAAATTTCATTTTGGCAAAGTAATCAAACATTTGCCCCGCCATTGCCCCGTATTCTCTCCCCTTGCCACTTTGTAAATCTTGGGTAATAAGAAAGGGCAAAGGATTGCGTGGCTAGTTTAATTAGGCACTCATTTTTATTATTGCTTAAACCACTAAAAAAGGGTGACTTGTGGAGGCTAGAAGGGATTGAAGCCGAGGATGGTTTCACGGCACTAAGTGTCCTCCTTGTTGAGCACCCAACACCTTGGATCCGACTTGTGGAGCTAGGGGAGAACCTTGTTGTTCTCTTGTTAAGCACCCAACATTTCCTCTTGGTTAAAAGGATAAGGACTTCGGGTAGTCACATCGCTTAGGTTTGTCTCATCTCAAATTTAATTTCCCTTAAGTAAAAATAGACCTAAAAATCTACCAAAAGCAACCTATACGCTTGCACAACATTTACATTTCATTGCAATTTCCATTTCAGCTTATTTTTAAGAGTTTACATTCCATTTATTTTCTGCAAGTTATTTACATTATTCTTCATTTCTTATTTTTCAAGCATTCTTTAATTTTTTGGGAAGTAATTATTTATGTGTAAAATTATTTTTTGAATCATTGTGTGGATAAATTTATTCTTTATTTCAAGTTGTAAAGGTATCTTTTTGTGAATATATTTCAATAAAAGAGTTTTGACAATCTTTAGGCACTGGTCTAAATTGTTGTAAAAGGTTTACTTGTCATTAAAGGCACTGCATATTGCATGGTCGATTGTCATTGAGTTGGGTCTCCCTAATCAACCACTTAATTAACTCCTAGAACTTTAATAAAACTTTCACATAGTTTAATAGGGTCTACCCCCCTTTGGCTTCCCTAGGAGTGAGCCTAGACGAAAGGAGTCCAGATTGAGGTGACAGTGGGTCTGGATTCAGGTTTGTGCCTCCAAGGACACACCAAGTGGGTTGGAGACTTCTCCATGTTTGTAGGTGTGTATTAGGTGACAACATCTTTGCACCGTTGTCGGTGATAAGTCTCTTTTCCTTGGTTAATTGACAAAATTTAATTAATTCTTTAAAAAAAACTAAGTAATAAACTTTTCCCTTAATTTGTCATAACTTGAGTTTTGTTATTAGAAATTGCTTAATCTCCAAGTGGCGACTCCATTGACTCATTCGTTGAGGTATCCTACCAAGAGAAACCCACAAGGGTTGGTTGATTCCCTTCCTGAACCTGAAAGGGTGTATAGGAGGAGAATAAGCATACTAGCTCCTCGTAGGCTCCTTGAAATTCTTGGAGAAGAAGCAATATGTGATATACATCTCTTGTTTGTACCTAATAATCTTACAACAACTATGGGTGACCCATTGAGGTCATGTAATTTTACCAATATTCAATACCTAATAATCCTACAACAACTATGGGTGACCCATTGAGGCCATGTAATTTTACCAATATTCAATACCTAATAATCCTACAACAACTATGGGTGACCCATTGAGGCCATGTAATTTTACCAATATTCAAGGTCATCCTCATCCTATTCCTGAGAAAGCTATTGAGAAATTGTTTGCTTTTCAGGGAAACAATCTTGTTAGTGCCAAGACGCACATCCTAAATTTCAACTTGTGCGTCATGAAGTAGTGTAATGGTAACAATTATGAAGATGTCAAGATGACGCTTTTTGTGTATTCTCTAGAAGGGGATGCAATAGAATGGTTCTCGGAACAAGATCCCGACAAATTTAGTACCTTAGCGGAAATCACAAAAGCCTTCAATGAAAGATGGGGTGATAAGAAGGAAAACCGTCATTTATTGGCTGCCCTTAACTCTAGTCAAAAGAAGGAAAATGAAACAATGGAAGAATTCAATAAAAGATTTAATGACTTGGTTAAAAGCCTCCCTCAAACTATTAAGCCTCTTGATGCCTCAGTTTTAATTCATTATATGGAAGCATTTGAGGAAGAAATTAGAAATCAGTTAAGGGATAAAGAGCCACTAAATCTAAGGGATGCACAAAAGTATGCTATCAAAATAGATAAAAATATGCAACAGGCTAGGAAGTCAAATCTGTCTGATTTCTCAAGGGGAACTTCTTACAAACCCAATGAGGAGAAGAAGAAGAAAGTGGAAAATCAAGAGTCTTCCAATGATGGCATGAAGGAGCTCACTCAATTAATTAAGCAAATGGAGATTAATTAGGCTAATCAAATAAAACAAATAGACATTAACCATGCTAATCAAATGATAGTCATGCAAAATAGGTTGATATCCATGGAAAGGGCTCAAGCTAATAGATCTCATCATAAGCCAAAAGATAAGTGGCAAAAGAGACCTCCACCTCAAGAGAAAAGGCCCCCAAATCCTTTGGAATCTACTAACTTGGTTGTCCACCAAGTTATCCCATATTGTAGACCTTGTGGGCAATTTCATGAAGAATCAACTTGCCAAATTTTTCTTCAAATTTGTAATGAAGGGGAATCCTCTAGATCAGAAAATGAGCAAGTTAATATGTTTGGTCATGAATATAATGTGGGCAAGAATGAATGGATGGAATTAATGGAGCATAGTAGGGAGGTAAATTGCATGAATGAAGTTGTGGACAATGTAACAAAAAAATTTGGTCCAAATCCTACTCCCAAGCAAGTATCAGAAATGGCAAGATATAGAGGCTCCACTTATCAAAGAAATGGGACAAAAAATCAAGATAGGCCACACGCAATTGTTCCTAAGACACCTCCTCCCCCTCCTAAATCAAGTGTTCCTACAAATACATAATTAAATATTGACTTAGGAGGGTGGTTGAATAATGCAAAAATGTTGGTCCTTGTAGTAGAAATTATGAAGATTCCATCTCAAAAGTGGAAATTGTTTAAAGCTATAGAAAATCCTCCTCAGGGTAATGATGATAAGCCACAAGTTGTAGCTTACCAAGATGCACTGGTGATTTTGCAAAATTGGGATAGGGGAAACGAAATGAATGAACCATTTTTTCTTTCTCTACTTATGAATGACCATCTCCTTCACAATTGTATGCTTGATTCTGGAGTAAGCTCAAATGTTATGACTAAGAAGGTAATGGAATAGTTAAATTTAAGGATTTCAAGGAATTACCATAACATTTGTGCCATGGATAGTAAAACAATTGAGGTGCATGGTCTGATAAAAAGCTTACAAGTGCATTTGGTTGTCATCCTTGATATTCTAATAGAAATGGAAATAGTAGCAATTGATGTGCCAAATGCTTGGGGTATGTTTCTCTTAAGAAAAAAAAGTTCTTGATTTGGGGGTTAATATACAAATGGATTTAACTTATGCCACCATTCTCACTCCAAATGGGGCCATGTTTAGATTAAACAGAGAATTGGAAAGGAAATATCATGTTGAAGATCCCAGAAAACCCATCAATGAGTTTCTGTATCATGCACTAGACCTGGCATGTTACGAGGTACCATCTAATTTTTTAGCACCTATCAAGGAAAAACTTAAGGATGAACTCCCAAGTGTTTGTAAGGTTTGGGATAACATGGATTCTTTTGATGATCTTTTTCTTCAAGAAGCTCCAAGTGAAAGGGATATTGATGTGACTCCTTCAAAATCAGAAACAGAGTTGGATTTGTCATTCGGAACTGCATCATCAACATCAGTTCGCCAGCTTTAAAATGAATCGGTTAGATGTCAGGAAGAGTTGGATAGGATTTTTGGGCCATCTATTCCAGATATCTTAGAAATTGGGGAAATTTATGTTGGAAAAGAGGATGTCTTCAACAAACAGGACAAGCATAAAAAGAATGAAAGGAAAAGAAGAAAAAGTGGAATAAATATTGTGAAAGATTGTAAGGATAATAAGGAAGTTTGTAATGATGATAATAGTCAACATATCATCCCTATGGAAGAGTATGCAAAGCCTTTCAAAGAAGAATTAAAATCGACGAACTTTAAATCTTTTTGCTTGGAACAAAAGCAACTTCATCAGAAAGGATTCAACAAAGATTTTATCAAGTGGTTGAGCACTAAGAAAAAGGGTTCACCGTTCACATCAAAACATCAGAAACCAAGGTAAAGTATACAAGTCTTCTGACAACTCATTTCAGCCAGTTGGACGACATAAAGCTAGATATGCCAGTGAAAAAGCCCCATCTTCTAATGGTCTTCAACACAGTCATTTGGTGTCCAAAGGGGCACCCTTTGTATCATATCTCTAACCTTTCTCCTTTGATTCTTTCAGTTTTTTCATTATTTCATATATATATATATATATATATATATATATATAATTCTAATTCATTGTATAGACATTTCATTTATTGATTATTGTTTATTCTTTTTACATGTACTTATGTTAGTTATTGGTGAGAACTTTGTTTTGCAGATTCTAAGGTTCTCGCATGCTTTCCTTCCCAAAGATCGAGCACACATGCGCATGTTGAGCCAAATGTTGACCACCTATTTCAACTAGGTGTCAACGTCATGTACCATGAAGATATCTACCTTGTGGTACGACAAGTTTGAAAACTTATAGCTCAGTAGTGCAAT
The DNA here is from genome assembly GCA_000966675.3 of Picea glauca. Lineage (NCBI taxonomy): Eukaryota > Viridiplantae > Streptophyta > Pinopsida > Pinales > Pinaceae > Picea > Picea glauca. The sequence goes on from JZKD02S1677557.1 coordinate 162,331, forward strand.
TCTACCCCCATCACGTCTTTCTGTGTCCAAGGAATCTCCACTCCCCTGTGTGGGATAATTTTGTAATGTATCGTATTAGCATGGGTCACGTTTTAATAATTTAGTTGCCTAGGACTTTACCTTAAGGAAGTCCTTTCATCGAGTGTTTTTTTTCCTCATGTAATTAATTTTTCTTTTCAGGGATTTTAATTACTTGAGTTTTTCACTCAATAATCCTCCAAAGTGGTGAAAGGTGTTCTAATGATCGAGCCCAGTGTGTGACTAAGGTTTAGAAGTGTTGTAAATGACCATGCTAGACATATCCTAGAGTCTTGCAGAATTTCATTAGGTCTTGATAGTATTTTTTAATAATTAAAATTTCTCGTAAATTGAAAAATTTTAATTACTTTTGATGTAAAATGTAAAAATATGTTCCTTGGGGATTTTGTATAGGGGTGTATGTACTCAAAACAAATGGCTTATGACCCCCTACACTCTTGGACCAAGTTTCAACTCAATTCGACAAGTTTTGCTAGGTAAATTTCCATGAGGAGTCCAACTCGGTCAGAAATCAACAAATAATTAGCTAAGGTAAAAAAGCCAAAAATTGTAAAAGCGACTAAAGTCAAGAAAAGAAAGGGGGAAATGTTTTCTAATGTATTTCCTAAGTTGGCAAGTGAAAATCCACTTAGAGAAAACCCCCGCAAGTCAAGATCACAACTTAAAGTTAGTCTTTCTAGAGAGAGGGATGCCCCCCTCCTTCACGCACATGTGAAAAAAGGTTAAAGCTAAGGTTAGGGAGGGCCCCACACCTTGGGTGCCCCCCTTGGACATTGGATGTAATGCTTAAACAAAAGTAAAGGGGTTTTCCCCCTTCACAACTCACCCCTCAAACCCTAACTCATCCTGAAACCCTAAAAGTGCACCTCCCTTGACTGGATCCTCTCTCTCTTGATGGGTGACACTTGTAAATCATCCAAGAGGTGTCTCTCCTCTTTCCCACCTTTAAAAGGAGCCCCCCTCTCCTCATTTCGGCATCAAGTTTCATTGTAAACTTATGCTTCCCAAATCTCTCTCTCTCTCTCTCTCTCTCTCTCTCTCTCTCTCTCTCTCTCTCTCATTTTTCTCATGTAATCTTGTTGCAATATTGCAGCCATTTATTATGCAACAAAGTGCAGCTTTGGACGACTCTTGGTATTCTTTTGGCGTATTCTTGGTGCTCTTTGGCTACTCTTGGTATTCTTTTAATGTATTAATGGTGCTCTTTGGCTACTCTTGTATGGGGTTTTTTCTTTAGTGGAGGTAATATTGTGAATTTTTTGTTTACCTTTGCTCACATTGTTTTACTTGAAGAACCCTAAGCAAAGTATTTTGCTAGGGATAAATCTGTAGTAGTATTGTTATAGGTTTATGTGATTTGTTTTTACTAGTGTTTGTAAAGTATTTTGTAGGCCTTTTAAAAGATCTCACCTTCTTGTCTCATTGTGTAGAAGGGTCTACATGTTTACAAGTTACCAAAGCTTCGAGGAGTGGACCCCAAAAGCTTCATTTTCTTCATCTAAATTTCTGATATAATTTTCAACCTTCTATTTACTTATTTTCTGCACATAAAATCATCTAAATCTTGCTCTTTAATCAATTTCCAAGTTCAGATTTTGTATATAAAAATTTTTGTATATATATATTAACCCAAAACTAAATTGTTTAGGTGATTTTTAGCATTTTCCAACAAGCATTGTTTGCTCTTTTATGCAGGTTTTTACCAGTAAAAGGGGAGGTACTACTAAAATTTCGCCCCAAGCAACTCAAGAAAGCACCTAAAGGCTATGGTGCAAAACCCTCTTTATTTTTTTGCTTTCTAAATCATTATAAGCAACCCCACATAGTCTCTTGGGCTTGCATTCTTTATTTTTTTTCCATGTTAATAATCTATAAATTAGTTTTTAAAAAAATTCCCACACCTTGCATGTGAGTGGTTGAACGACCCTTGCAAAATCGTGTAGTCTAGGTTTAGAAGTAATTTTCTGATTTTTTGCATTAATTTGTTTGCCCACCTTGGTCACAAAATCGGTAGGCTTTGTTCTCCACATTGTGCCAAAGTTGTGTGGCTAGTTGTTTATTTCATTTATTTCAAGTAATTTATTTTCCAGTTTTCCCACACCTTGCATGTGAGTGGCTTTGCCACCCTGCAATATCGTGTTGGCTAGTGTTTAAATTTCATTTTGGCAAAGTAATCAAACATTTGCCTCACCATTTGCCTCGCATTCCCTCCCCTTGCCACTTTGTGGATCTTGGGTAATAAGAAAGGGAAAAGGACTGTGTGGCTAGTTTAATTAGACACTCATTTTCATTATTACTTAAACCACTAAAAAATGGTGACTTGTGGAGGCTAGAAGGGGTTGAAGTAGGGAACGGTTTCATGGCACTAAGTGTCCTCCTTGTTGAGCACCCAGCACCTTGGATCTGACCTATGGAGCTAGGGGAGAACCTTGTTGTTCTCTTGCTGAGCACCCAACATTTTCTCTTGGTTAAAAGGATAAAGACTTGGGGTGGTCACATAGCTTAGGTTTGCTTCATTTCAAATTTAATTTCCCTTAAGTAAAAAGAGACCTAAAAATCTATTAAAAGCAATCTATGCACTTGCACAATATTTACATTTCATTGCAATTTCCATTTCAACAATTTATTTTTAAGAGTTTACATTCCATTTATTTTCTGCAAGTTATTTACATTATTCCCTATTTCTTATTTTTCAAGCATTCTTTAATTCTTTGGGAAGTTATTTATTTGTAAAGTTATTTTTTGAATCATTGTGTAGATAAATTTATTCTTTATTTCAAGTTGTAAAGGTATCTTTTTGTGAATATATTTCAATAAAAGAGTTTTGATAATCTTTAGGAACTAGTCTAAATTGTTGTAAAAGGTTTGCTTGTCATTGAAGGAACTGTATATTGCATGGTTGATTGGCATTGGGTTGGGTCTCCCTAATCAACAACTTAATTAACTCCTAGAACTTTATTAAACGTTTGCATAGTTTAATAGGGTCTTACCCCCCTTGGCTTCCCTAGGAGTGAACCTAGATGGAAGGAGTCCAAATTGAGGTGATAGTGGGTCTGGATTCAGGTTTGTGCCTCCAAGGACACACCAAGTGGGTTGGAGACTTCTCCACGTTTGTAGGTCTGTATTAGACGGCAACAGGCACCATTGAGAATAACATGCACGCCTAATAGCCAAAGAATTGTATTGACCAACATAATAAGAATCTATTGTATATGACATCTTCAACCTATTATTGAGACTATCCAAATGTTGTTTGTCCTTGAATAATATTTTGTTGCATTTGAGTTTCTAGTTTGATCAACAAACACTTACAAGACTGAACAAGATTATCATTTAGAAGAATGCCACATATTCTCAGTCGCTATTAAAATTCTGAGGATTAAAAACAAGGGTATCTGGATAGTCAAATCAATTCCAGGTCCTAATATGCCTTGATTCTCAATTATAAAGAATCTAAAGATTTTATCACCTTATTCTAATTGTTAATTTTCATTCTAATTATTTTAAATTTGGCACTCAAGAGGATTTTGTAACCATTGCACTCAAGAGGAATGTTCACAATTAGTACTTGTACAATTACCTTACAATTACATATGGATATATAGGCAAACCTCATGCAGGATCTCCTCCCAAGGGGGCATATCGAGTTCTAGGTTCCCCATTGTCAACTTTTCGTCAGTACCCTGTAGGAATGGGGTTATTTTTTGACAGGAATACCTTAGTTAATTCTTATTCTCCCCATCTTGTCCATATGCCATTGAATCCCCATTGATCACTTTCAATCAATTAGGAGTCTAGACATTAATAAAACATCAGATTCAATTTTGATTTATCCATGGCAATCATAACATACACACATTGTGATTTTCTTATGAAACTTGTTAATGCAGGATTTGTACTTGTGCAAAGCTCTCCACAAGATCTCCAAATCTTGCGTAACTATGGAAGAACCTACCGTTGTCACCTAAGTAGGGAATTCCCTCGTTTTAGTGATGAAAGAGGTGCATCATAAGGGAGGCTTCCCTGGTGATCTCAAGGGATGAAATAGCAAGTTTAGTAGCCAAGCCTACCGCCCCCTATCTTGATCATCGGATGATTGGTCTAGGTCAAGGGACAAGAAAAGGTTTGAAGATAACTTGGTACCTACCCAGAACAAGAACACTTTGCAACATATATATAACAATTTTCAAGACAAAGAATGCAATAAATACCTCTTCTAGACACTAGACAAGTTAGATTGTTATGGTTGTTGCAAATTGCAGCAGTAAACCAGTCTTGTAACAGCAATAAGTAATTAGTAACTGCAACAATAATAAATGCTCATAAACACCACAATTGACCCTGAAATTTAACAATACATCCAATAGAATATTACTCAATTGTTAAGGGAAATTTCTGACTGAGTTAAACCACCATTAGATTAGTGTATGCAGCAAATTAATATGATTTGGATGGCTGTAGCAAACCTTTTACAACAGCGACAAGTTATTTTGTGAGTTTGCCAATGTTAGTGATAGTGTAGTTAGTAGAAAGCTTGAGAATTTTGAGAGATTGAGTTCATCAATCAATTCACTATGAGAATGCTTCAAGACTAGTGTCTTTCAAATGAAACCAAGCTTCAAGGTTGATCTACATGAAACCAAGAGCTAGGATCTAAACCCTAAGGTGCAAGCACAATTTAGCCTTGGGTCCTAGATCTTGAGGAGAAGGATGTCTAGGGTGCAAGCACATTTGGGCCCTAGAAATCGTTTCTCCCTTCTTGTAGCTTCAACTAGGTCAAAGATCAAATGTCTAGGACTGAAACCCTAAAATGCTAGCACTTTAGAGCTTTAGGGCTCTAACCCTAGCAAGGACAATGAACCAATTTTAGACAAATATCACCTTGTCAAAGAAAGAAGCACTTATGTTCCTCTCTTAGGGTTTCACCAAACAAGACTTCTTGCAATAAAATAACAATTTCACCACAAACATTAATAGCATGAACATAAATTGCAGAAATTTGCTTACTTTCATCCAAGAAACAAAGAAAATGTAACCCTAATTGCAAAAATATCCATCCACACAAGAGACCTTTCCAAGCATAGTGCACGAGAGAGAAGATCTAGTTACCCATAAAGGGTGAAAATTTCAGATCTATTACCCACAAAGATGAGTGAAAGATGATTGTAAAAATGAAAGCGACGGTAGCCTTCTTACATGAGGCTACCCTAATACATTTGTCCACATAAAATATCAACAACAAATTAGAAGTGGGGCCAACCCCTTATTTAACCCTTTACAAAATGCTAAAGAGAAAAAATAAATCAAAATAGCCCACATGTGTGACATGTCAAGGCTAGGTAGGGTGACGGCAAGCCTCCAAAGGCTAAGGCCTCCAAAAGCCACATGGCATCCTCCAAGGTGAAGATGTCAAGTGAGGTGTCTCCTCCCTCAAGGTCGTGCCAAATCATCTCCGGTACCCATCCATCCACCCATCAAAACCCTAAGAACGTCAAACACTAGAACATCACGTTAAGGTCAAGAGGTTAAGTCAAGGGCCTCAATGTGTTGCGTCCAAAGAGAGGAGGCATGCATCTCGTCTTTGAATAATGCATGAGTCACTATTGCTGCAACGTCTTGCATCATGTGTGTAAATAGGCCATGGGGTACTCTACCTAGCTTGTGGGGTTTCCAGCCCATCAATGTACCATAATGACTGAATCTGCTCAAACCAAGGCCCATTTATCCATCGTCCAGGGTTTTGAGGGTGTGAGAGCCAATATCTGAGGGTGGTGAGTCATTGGATGACTCACTGCTCTCCATCACACGTGACAAGGTCCTGTAATAAAGGCACAACATTCTAGGTACAAGCCCAAGACATACCTTAGAGAACCATGTTAGCACCATCCAAAACAGTATAAAACATGGTTAGCCAAAGTTCATAAGCAACAATAGTACTTAAAACATGCAAAGTAAGTTGTAGATTAAGATATAAGCCATGTAAGACACTTCACCTCAGTATCCACTTCAAGCATCAGACTAGCCCAAGACCCCATGTGAGTTACCAAGTTTAAGTATGGGAGGGCCTTCATCCAACCCTATTAGGTGTGCCACCTAAACAACAAATAAAATAACCCAGGTAGAGGTATAGGTCCTAAGAGTGACAAGGGAAAGTAAAAACCCTTCAAGAGTAACTGTGATAGTGATATGGTTTTAGGACTTACTTCATGGCTTACCTCTTTAGCTCTTGAATCTTGCAAGTTGAAACTTGAGATAGATGGTTGCCTTTGTTCTCTCCTCCAAGCTCCTCTTTTTTCTCTCCTTCAAACTCCTATTATCTCTCTCCTCCAAGCACCTCTTTGTTCTCTCCTTTAAGCTCCTCTTTGCTCTCTCTTCCAAGTCACTCTCCTTCAAGATTTCCTTTGCTCTCTCCTCCAAGCTCAAGCAAACACAAATAAAAACAATGAGGAAATGAGAGGGGGAAAATATCTTTTATTCCATCCTCACTTTCCCCTAACCCCTCCCTAACCACACCCCACACTCTAACCCAACTCAAAAGTTTAAAAAAAATGAGTAATTTTTTTCTTTTTCGAGTAAGCTCGTGGGCCCTACGAGAAGCTTTCGAGGAGCATTGGCGAAGCGTTAAGGAATCGACCACTGCAGCGAGCTTCCGAAATCTGGAAGCGCGCTTCTGGATTTCGAAAGCTCACTCTGGGATGCAATGCTTCCATGCTGGCAAGGAGCGCGGTTTTGCACCTTGGAGCGAGCTTCCAAAATCTAAAAGCGCACTTCCAGATTTCGGAAGCTTGCTCCAGTGATCGCTTCCTTAAAGAATCCGTTCGGAGT
>JZKD02S1677559.1:90442-103857 GCA_000966675.3 Picea glauca
TATTATTTACCTTCTAAAATCTCTTAAACCACTTTGATTACTTTGACCTTTTGGGGCTTCTAGATGACATATGAGGGTCCTCCAACTTTGTAAGGCCATAACTCTCAAACTGTGAAGATTTATGTGATGTTCCACATACCACTAGAAATGGAATGCCATTTAATATTCATATAAAATAGTATTACCTGAAAATATATCAAAACTCATACCATTATCCATCAAACAAACTTGGGTCCATTACCGAAACCTGGGTTCTCCAACTTCTTATGGCCATAACTCTCTAACCATGAGGAGTTATGTGACGTTCCACATACCACCGGAAATGGAATGAAAAGAAATATACATCTATGATATTTTCACTAACAAATTCACTAAGCTTCATCTCATTATTCCACAAATAAGCATGAGTTCTCTAACCATACTTCTATGATAACTCAATCCACAAAGCGTCTTCCCGTGAGGGCTTTAACCATAAGGGGACCACTTTGGAGTTCATCCATTTATACTTATTATCAAACATGGCAAGAAAATAATGAGTAATCTTTACATCAAAAAAACTTGGGTCCATTACCCAAACCTTTGTTCTATCGGGCTTTCTTCAAGGGTTGACATCAATGACAACCAACCTTAATAAACACTTCACACAAGGTGACTGTGGAGGGGAAAGTATTCATGGTACCGAGAATCAATGTTGGCGAAACTCACTTGATCTCCTTGGAGGGTATACCCACAATTATGTGTGGGATCTTGCACCAGAGTGTAAATCTGTTAAGCAGGTCGTCAATGTAACTTTTCCACCCGCTCTATCTTAGCCCCTTCTTACATTGTTCCCGCGATGTTGGATTTCATTACCAACTAGTGTGTTCATTGTAAGAAGGTTTTGTTTTCTTGTTTGCTTCCTAGATTTTTAGCGTGTGTTGTTTGTCTTCCCTAGAAGACTCTAGGTTGGATCTTTATTTCATGGCGTTAGTTCCCGAAATGACCAGTGAAGGAACCCCTTTGCTAGGGGAACCTTTTGTTTTTCCTTCTTACAAAAACATTGGTCCTCCTTAATCGTTACTTTGATCCTTCCAGGTCTCACAATTGGATTTCCGGTATGGTTGTTTTCCACTCCGGTAATCCTGAATGCAACAAGTGCTTAGGTTGTAAGCACTTACCCCCAAGAACATCAACTTCATGGTGATCCTTCTCCTTCTTCACCTTCTTCACTTGCAAGGTCTTCTTCTGTTTCATATTATTCACCGAGTGAAAGCTCTGCAGCTAGTAACCCGGTGGATAAGAAGAAGAAGAAAAAGAAGAATAAGAAGAAGAAAAATAAGCAAGGGTACAAACTTCCAACCACTACCAAACATGTTGGAAAACCACCAATTACTGATAATCGTGCTGGGAGAGTTGATGATGCCAAGATCACCCAAACAACCCATACGCCCAAGTACCCTTACATGATTTGTAAGGGTAGCCATCTTCTTAAGGATTTCCTTGGTCTATCCAAGGTTATATAAGCATGGTCCACACACCCTCGCCAACCCATGTCGTCAGCCTCTGAACAACATGTTGATGACATCCCATCAACTAGTCAAGATATGGTTGGGAAGAAGAAAAGTAGAGTCAAGTTTCCTTGTATGTTATATAGAGGGAGTCATCAAAATCACCTTTTCCCTTGTATGGACGAAGCCTTGAAATTACTGGACGACATGACTGTTTTCCAACCTCAAATTCCAGTTGCTTATCGCAAGATTTCTCTCAACCTACCTGTAGTTTATGGAATGATCAATCTGGTCCCTTCATTGGTTAGTCTGGTTGATCAGGTAGTCAATCTAGTCACGTCCTTAGTTGAACCAGTTGACAAAGTGGTCGATCCGATTTCAACCTCGGTTGATCCCACTCTCCCTTTAGAGAGTGAAAACCATGTGGTCGATCCTTTTCCACCTGTCGACCCCATTCTCACCTTGGATAATGAAACCCAAGTGGTCGATCTGGTCTCGTCATCGGTCAATCCTAGTGTCTCGCTATAGAGTAAAGTTGATACTGCCCACATTTTTCTCGTTGATACAAAATCTACCATGTTGGGGGGAATTCCTCTTTCTCCTGTAGAACCTCCTCCAAGTAATGAGGCCATCCTTTTTGATTGGGGTGTGCTAATTGGACCTCGTCTTCCCTCTCACATTCCTTTCAATATTACAGTACAAGTCTGTGGTTGAGACGTTCCTCAGACGTTGATAGATGAAGGTTCTTTCGTTAGTATTTTGTTCTCTATTGATTGACAAGATTTGGGTTACCCTCAACTTGTGCTAGTTACACAGAATTTGTTGGATTTAAACATAAAAACCAGTCAACCTTTAGGGACCCTTCCTCAGTTTCCCATAACTTTGGGAGGGAAAATTGTTTTTATTGACGTCATGGTATTCCAAGACCCCTTGGATTTCGATTTACTCCTTGGGCGAAACTATGTCTATGCCATGGAAGCTATTGTGTCCACTTTGTTTCATGTGATATCTTTCCCTCACGATCGAAGAATTGTGTCTATTGATCAACTTTCATTTGTTGGTCCTGAATTGACCATCAACTCGATGAATGCCCTAAACGGTTCATATATGCAGATGGTATCTTCCCTGTCATAGGTCAATTATGTGACGTTGTCTCCCATGTCTTCAACTGTCGATGCAGATGAGACTCTCATCGTAAGCTCGATATATTATGACCTGGCTCCGGTAGTTGACAAGGTGATATCTTCGGTAGGGATATTGGAGCTTGGTCTCCTTACCCCCGTTGCGAACCTTGACATGGTGTCTTTCCAGAGCATTGTTCTTCCATCCAGTGAAGATCTCTTGGAATCTATGACCGAGTTTTGTCCCTTGACACGGTTTCCTTCTGGAGCATTGTCCTCTTGGAATACATGATCAAGAAGAGAGCCTTGAGCATGGTTTTCTGATTTCAAGATCATTAAAAAATGAAACCATCGTTGAGCATGGTTTTCTGATTTCAATCTCATTAAAAAATGAAACCAGCCTTGAGCATGGTTTTATGATTTCAATCTCGTTAAAAAATGAAACCAATTGTGAGGATAGTTCTGCATTTCTGTAGTAACATCGTTAAAAAATGAAATGAAGATCACGAGGATAGTTTTTGCGTCTCTATGGAAACCTTGTTAAAAAATGAAACAAAGGTCACGAGCATAGTTCATGTTTTTGTGTCAAGCTCGTTAAAAAATGAAAGAGAGGTCTGGGTATTGAACCTAGATTATCGAGCATAGTTTTTCTTCTTTGTGGCAAGCTCGTTAAAAATGAAACAGATTTCTCCCCTCTTCAATTGAGTCAAGTAATTCATTACTTATAGTATTTGAAGCTTAATTTCATCCTCTTGTGTTGTTGGACTAAACAAATCTTGGGGGGAAATGCTTTCAGCCTCTGGACTTCATGCTAAAGTTAAAGCTACTAGTTTCTTAAGCCGGGGGCTAAGTACCAACCATCCTTGTGTTATGCATTGGGAAGTCCAAGCATAGTTTTCTATGGTTCAATCTTGTGTAAAAATGAAACCACCTACCTCAAGCATAGTTTCCTTTGGTTCAAGCTTGTGTAAAAATGAAACCAGGTCCAAGCATAGTTTTGTTTAGTTTTAAGCTTGTATAAAAATAAAATCTATCCCAAGCATAGTTTTTTTTTGTTTTAAGCTTGCGTAAAAATGAAAACAATCCCGAGCTTAGTATTTGTTCTTTCTCGTTCTCATAAATACCTGAGAATGTAACTAAGTAAACTTTTATCACTTTTTCGGACTCGTAAAGGTTATACGAAAAAGGAACTCCCTGGAGTTCCCTTTAATCTCTTTTCAGACTCTCTAAACAAGAAAAGATTGCGGAGCAATCTTGTTCTTTTCACGCTCATTAAAGTGTTTGAAGAAAACTTCTGTTGAGTGGTAGATTATCTCTTTTTTGGTCTCATCAGACTACTTTACGAAAAATGACTTTTTGGAGTTTCCTTTAAGTGTTTTTCAGACTCTCTAAACATGAAAAACCCTGAGTTTTCTTTCTTTGGACTCATAAAATAAGCATTGAAAGGCCCATATGGGACCAAACCACTCCTTCCTAGGTTTCGTTAAACATACTCTGAGGGACTCATCCGAAGGATGATCTTACAGTTCAAGCATATGTTATCCTCCTCAAGCTTGTGTAAAAATAATGAGGTACTCACCAGAAATGGTGGGGGAAAAATTGGGAAAGAAATGTATCTAAACCTGTATTCCATGGAAGAGTCGCTTTTGGACATGACGCCCTTTCACTCGCTTTGTGTCTAGGTTGAAAAACCCACTTGTCTCTTGATCATACTCATTTATAAGATTACAAATTGGTCTATGATCCCTGTTGTTGAGTCATTGTTTTCAAGAGAGTTTTCGTGTCGTCAATATGTTCAAAGAGAAGTTCAACCCGAAAAACCTTCTATTGCGTCGACCATTTATGCAGTCCTTAATCCTTCTATTGTGTCGGCCATCCCTAAGTCAGTCCTGAATATTGTTACTCTGATCTACTTCAAATCTTGTTACCCGTTTCATGTCATTGATGGGGGATACATTAAAGTCCTATTGTGACGAGTCTTTTCCTGTCGACTTCAACTCATTATCCAGGAATTAGACTTAGAAACTAATTGGTACCTTGGAACTTGCATGCGTCAATGGCATGTTTCCTCGCTTTCGTCAATGGGTTTTCATTATCGACCCTTGATCGAGAGATTCCACCGAGTGTTCGACTTCAACTCATTAATTCACATTCGTTGGATTGTACTAGAGTACCTTGGGAGTCATTGAAATTAATGGTGATTTTCCTCACACTTGTTAACAATATTCACTAATGACCAGTAGTCAAGTAGTTTCTACCATGTTCGACTTCAACACATGTATTCACATGGTTAGATTCGTACTATAGAATGGTGGAGATGAAGACCCTGAATATTTTCTAATAGATTCAGGTTGCGTTCTATTATATTCAGATTGTATTGTTGCATAGATCCACAATGTATGTCTCATGTCTATGTCCAAATTTGAGTCTTTAATGCATAGATCCACAATGTATTTTTGGTGGCTATGTTCATTTTTGAGTCATATTGGCATGGATCCATAGTGTATGTTTGGTGGCCATGACCTGTCTTACTTGACATGGATCTTTGCATGTCAACATTTATGCTTTGATTCATTTATATTCTGAGTATGGGAATGCCTACCTTAGTGATGATATATTATTGTAATGTATTTCCTTGTTTGTTGGTAGGTTTTCGACCGATGTGTTCCTTGTTTCCTACACACACTCGACAAAGTATTTCAGCTATCACTCTATTCTAGCTTCATACTTTGGCAGGCTCTCTGCTACACATTATTTTCATCATACCTATGACCGAAAATGATATAAACCTATCTATTGTCTTCAGAAGGATCAGTGGCCTAAATTCCCGAGGAAAGAAGGGAGAAGAACTTTTCCTGAGAGATGAAATCATATTTTCCTTTGTAAAAACCCTAATAAGGAGGATCGTCGCACCCTATCCAGTTATAGAGGTGCGATGATCTCAGATCGTCACATGCTGTACTAAACCTAGCCTGCGACGTCATCACACTCTGCTCAGTTCTAGAGGTGTGACAATTTTTGTACGTGGGAAAAATGAGCATCTTCTCGATGCTTCTAGAAGGAGAAGCTTCTATGGTGAGGTGGCCTCCGATCAATTTGGATCTTACTCACTTTTCTAATTTAGTGGGATCATCCTAACCTCCTCACCCTATCCTCTTAAGCTTATAAAAAGAGAGGATCTCTCATGGAGAAAGTTAGCTTGGTAGCTTGGGAAATTAGATTGGAAAAGTTGGAAAATTCTTGAGTTTTGTAGCTTAGAGTTTTTGGAGCTTGTATGTTGGCTTTGAGATTTTCTTTGTCAATATAGATTTTTGATCTCAGAATCCATGGAGCAGAAGTGTGTGGGAAGCAAGGAACCGTTGGAAGGAACCTGACAACATCAAGGCATCTGGCTGTATCTTTCTTCCACATCCTTTAATATAGTGATATTTTTCTTTCCCATAAAATTGGTCTTGTTTTATTGTATGATTCCTTGATCACATACATAGGTTTTGGTTGAGTTCATTGTACTTATTTCACTTTGGTTGGCTTGTGTTCCCTTACAGATTCAATATCACATAAGCACCAGAGTGGAGTTAGGATGGCAATGGCAAGAGGAAACGCCATTTAAATGGTATGTTGTCTATCTCTTGTTAAAGAGTAAACTCAATAGTTAGAGCTTAGGGAAATCATCATATTCTCTTCTATTTTTTTCTAGTTCCGGGTGGATCTAGGGAGATTTGTTTATGTTAGAATTTACCAATTAATCCAATAACAATAAGTTGGTGGAGTATTCAATATGCAGGTGGAGATTTAGAGGTATCTTTTGAGAACTGGCAACATGGAAGATAGGATAACTTCTCAAGGTGTTGCGTGCCTATCAGAGCTTCTAGGTGGGTTTGATTAGAGGTTAGAGAACACCCTATTTATGATGACACTTCAGATTTAGGAAACTTTCTTGTTGATTTGGAGGATGAGGTTTCACCATAGAAAATACTTCTAGTACTTAATGCTGTGTTAAGATCATCTCTAGCTAGGTGGTGGGCCACCCATAAGGGTACCTTTTATTCCTAGGATGAGGCAAAGCGTGCCATCCAATATCGCTTTATTCCCCCATCTCATATTACTCAGCCAAATAAGGATCAAGAACCAACCATTCAGACCTCAACTTTGGTAGCATATGATGGGTTTTGTGATTCAAGGGAACATGTTGCACATTGTATTCAAGTATGGGAGGCCGTGAAATTGCCTTCTCACTTTTGGGTGCATTAGTTTATTCATTCTTTGGGATAAATTTCAACTACTTGGTATGTGCGTGAGGAGGCTCGACGACAAACCACTTGCTGGGAAATCCTTCACAAATAGTTCTTCCAAGACTTCTTATTCTTAGGCAAGTCTCCTGAAATCACCTTAGATTTGAAACATATTAAGACAATGCTATTCACAGATGAATTTCAACCTTTATGTCCACCCCTAGTATGTTCTGAACATGAATATCTACTTGATCATAACCTTTATCCAGACCCTGCACAAATACCTTTGACTTGTAGTAAAATTGATGAATACCCAAGAGACCCCGAAGGCCTAGATGATCTTAGGAATTTGAAATTTAAAGAATGAGAAGGCACTAGATCCATGCACGACACTAAATTAGATGATGTTAATTGTTTTTATTCTAAACCCCTAAATTTGTGAAAAATAAACATCGTGAGTGAGGACCAACCTAAGCTAGCTTCCATAGGGGATTACTAGGACGAGTAGATCATGATTGAGATACAGGCTCTGCTGTAAGAATATGAGGACCTATTCCCTACAAGATTTTAAAAACTAAAAGGTATTAAGGGAGATTTAGAGGAGATGAAGATATAATTAAAGCCTGAATCAAGACCCATTAAACATAGAACATATTTTCTGAACCCCAGAGTCAAAGATAATATGAAGAAGGAGATTGATAGGATGCTGGAAGCTGGGATAATTTTACCTGTCGATAAGGATGAATGGATTAGTCCTATCATCATACAAACCAAGAAAGGTACATAAGATATACGAGTTTGTGTGGACTACAAAATCTTGAATGCTTCTTGTGTACTTGACCCCTTTCCTACCCCATTTAGCAATGAGTTACTGGATCAAGTAGCGAGAAACAAATATTATTCCTTTATAGATGGTTTTCTTGGATACCACCAAGCTCAAATCGCCGAAGAATACAAGAAAAATACTACCTTCACTACCGAGTGGGGATAATTTGCCTATAATGTTATGCCTTTTGGGCTCAAGAATTCTCCACCAATGTTCTCTCGGATAGTGATTGCAACATTCTGTGAATTCATTCATAAGTTTCTTGAGGTATAACCAGATGATTGGACTGTGTACAAGTTACTCAAGTAGCACAACAAGTTATTAGGTCTGATGTTGGATCACTACAGACAACTACACAATTCCCTTAATTTGAGAAATTGTACTTTTTTTTGTACCCTTTGGGAATTTGCTAGGACATATAGTTTACAGGGAAGGAGTGCTAGTTGATCCTTTGAAAGTTGCAGTAATTCTCAATATTCCTCTTCCTACCATTGTCAAACAATTGCAGACTACTTTGGGCCATACTAGATACTATTGCAGGTTTATTAGGAATGACACAAGTATAACAACACCTTTGGACCAACTACCAAAGAAATCCGAAGAATTTCGTTAGACTCAAGACTATGATAAAACATTCGACCTACTCAAAGAAAAGTTGAGTACCGCACCTATTTTAAATTATCATAACTAGGAAATTGAGTTCCATGTGCATATTAATGCATATGTGATTGCGTTAGGTGTTATTCTGACACAACCAGGGGAAGGAAATCTCGATCATCCTGTCTATTTTTCTAGCATAAAGCTTTGCCAGGCTGAGTACAAATACACTACAATTGAAAGGGAAGGTTTGGGAATGGTTTATGATTTACAAAAGTTTAGACATTATTTGTTAGGTAGTCATTTTAAGTTTTTTACTGATCACTCTACTTTGAAGTATTTGGTTAACAAACCCATGTTAGAAGGTCAAATTTGCAGATGGTTGTTGTTATTTCAGGAGTTTTATTTTGAGGTCATTTTCAAGTCTGGTAAACTAAATGTGGGGCCATATCATTTGTCTAGACTAGAGTCGGGAGAAAGTGGGAGAGTTGTAGGTGAACAACTCCTAGATGAAGATATTTTATGCATAGAGGCTATCCCTGATTATCTGTCAGATATTACCTTATTTTTAACTACTAGTACTATACCAGAGGGATATTTCACAACATAGAAGAGGAACCTCGTGGTTGATGCAGAAGATTATGACTGATGTTGGATCTCTATAGACAACTACAGATTTCTCTTAATCTGAGAAAATGTACTTTTTTTGTACCCTTTGGGAACCTGCTACGACATATATTTTACAGGGAAGGAGTGCTAGTTGATCCTGCAAAAGTTGCATTAATTCTCAATATGCCTCTTCCTACCACTGTCAAACAGTTTCGAACTACTTTGGGCCATACTGGATACTATCGTAGGTTTATTAGGAATTACACAAGTATAAAAACACCTTTGGAACAATGTTCTAAAGAAATCCGAAGAATTTTGTTGGACTCAAGACTGTGATAAAGCGTTCGACCTGCTCAGAGAAAAGTTGAGTACTGCACATATTTTAAATTATCATAACTGAAAAATTGAGTTCCATGTGCACATTGATGCATCAATGATTGAGTTAGGAACTATTATGGCACAACCAGGGGAATGAATTATTGATCATCCTATCTATTTTTCTAGCAGAAAGATTTCCCAGGCTGAGCACAACTACACTACAATTGAAAGGGAAGGTTTGACTATGGTTTATGCTTTACAAAAGTTTAGACATTATTTGTTAGGCAATAATTTTAAGTTTTTTACTGATCACTCTACTTTGAAGTATCTAGTTAACAAACATGTGTTAGAAGGTCGGATTTGAATATGGTTGTTGTTATTTTAGGAGTTTTCTTTTGAGGTCATTTTCAACCTTGGTAAACTAAATGTAGGGCCAGATCATTTGTCTAGACTAGAGTCGGGAGAAAGTGACATAGTTGTAGATGAAAAACTCCCAAATGAAGATATTTTACGCATATCCATGATTATCTGTCAGATGTTTCCTTATTTATAACTACTGGTACTATGCCAGAGGGATATTCCGCAACATAGAAGAGGCACCTCGTGGTTTGTGCAGAAGATTACCAATTGATTACAGGCCAATGCACAAATTGGGATTAGATAACATCTTGAGAGGTTGTGTACTTGATCATGAACGACATGATATTATATGGGAATGTCACAGTGGAATTGCGGGACGACATGCAAGTGTAAAGGAAACTGCTCTGAAGATATTACAGGTAGGCTTATGGTGGTCTACCGTGTTTAAGGATGCTAAGGCCTACACTCGGGCTTGTGATATATATCAGAGAGTGGGGAAGCCATCACACCATAATGAGTTGCCTCTACACCCTTTTCACGTGCTACAAGCCTTTGAAAAATGGGTTGTTGATTTCATTGATCCGATAAATCCCCTTGCCAAGCATTCAAAGGCACGATACATCATTATCGCAATTGACTATTTGGCTCGATGGGCTAAAGCATAAGATGTTTGGGATTGCTCTACAACCACCACAACATGGTTTATTTTTGAGAATATCATAACCAGGTTTGGTTGTCCTCAGATCTTGACCAGTGATAAAGGATCCCACTTTATCAGTGAGACTATCACAACCCTTACTAAATAATTCTTGATTCAACATCATAAGAGTAGTCCCTACCATTCAAAGGCTAATGGAATTGTGGAAGAATTTAATAAAATTTTGGTGATGGGATTGACTAAATTTTGTTGCACAAATCGAGACGACTGGGATGAGTGATTTCTAGTTGTGTTATGGGATTACAAGGCTACCACGAAGTGATTAAAAAAAATACTCTATGTCAACTGGTATATGGTAGAGAAGAAATAGTGCCAACTGAGTTTCTTACCCCAAGTTTATTCATTGCGAAAGGTACTAAGATGACATATGATAAATCACTTGCTGCATGGTCGAGGAACTGATGGAACTTGAGGAGGCTAGGTTCTTAGCAGATTTTCATCAGACCATGGAGAAAGCCCGACATGATCGCCATATAAATCATAAATCATTGTGCAAGGTGATCGAGTTTTGTTGTATGATAGTAAGTACCAAAAGCATCCCGAGAAATTGCAAATGCACTAGCTTGGCCCTTTCATCATTGCAAAGATTTATGAGTTTGGAACAGTCAGAATTGCACAAATCAATGGTATCCTTAGGCCTGTATGGGTTAATGGTGCACGCATGAAGCCCTACATACCTCCTCAATAAGTCAATTTTTTTATCCCTCATGGTCTCGGGAGTGGCCCCTGTAGGTAGGATTTCCAATTTATTTATTTATTTATTTATTTTTTTTTTTCTGTTCTGTTAAATAAATAGTGACATGGTCTACGCTCATGTATCCTAGAGTTTAGTTGTCATGTTCAAGTTTTTCTAGCTTGGATATTCACTTTGTGGTTAGGGAGGTCTCACTCACATCATCTCGTACATAATGTTGCCAAATTTTGAATTCCATGTCCTTGTGCCATCACGTGGGTCGTTAAAAATTTTTAGTACCTTTTTACTTGTTATTGCATCACTACCTGTCATAGTCAATTGAATATTAACAACTGTCCATCCTTTTTTCTGTTAACCACTGACATGATCATTACTTTCCTAAGTTGAGTTGATGTCCCGTTACTAATGTTCTACTTATGCATTTGGTTTCCCAAATCACGTCATGGATTTTTCACATTCGAGGGATTTAGTTGACGTTAATGGCCACTATTGTCACCCTCTAGCATTCAATGCATGGTTGTCACATCACCTTTCATGCATTTCTTATAAAAATTCCTTTGGTCAACTAATCAATGATCTTGTCTTATCATCGCATTAACTATATACTCAATCTTGGATCCCCTTGAGTAACTTATGAACTTTTGTCTACGACCTTGTTCTCTAGTTCACTTTGTTTATCACCATAACTCTTCTAGGATGGTTTGCACCTCTGGTAGAGGATTTGCCCCCAAAGTTGCTGCCCCAATCATTGTTGTTTTCCTGCATGAATTCATCGATCCATGGGTTGAAGTTTTAGATGACCTCCATGGGAAGGTGGAATACACTCATCTTGTGGACATCAATTTCACTAATGCCGGCCAATACCCATTAATGGAGGTTCATACTTTTATGGATTGCATCACCTTGTCGGATGGTGACTTCCAATGTCAGTGGAAGCAATCGTTCTTTCCCCTGTGTGACAACACATTGATGAGTTTGAGGGACTTGTCGGTGTTCAAAACCACTGGCGAAGTCGCCAAATGTACAAAATTTCTGATCAAACCAGTCCACAATAGCACACTCTGGATGGACAAGGGATACCCCATACATGTCGAAGACATCCACCAATTAACAGTCTTGTCCATGATGGGTCAAAATGTATCAGAAGTCTTCCAGGGGTTAGGGAAGCATGATAGGAAAAAGGGTAAACTCAACATGTATGACGTGTATTTCACTCACCGGGGAGGTTGTGGCACTCAGACTGATCCCATTAATGATATATAATTCCACTATTGCTTCTACCTCATCGCTGGAAAGGTAATGAAAAATTATACAAATAACGAGTGTACACTTGACGTGATAACAGTGGGCGAATTCACCAAATATAGCACACCATTGAACTGGTGCCAATACCTGCTAACATAGATGTTGCAAGCCTATGTATATGTTCATGAGAAGACTACATACTTCATCTATGTATACTTGCTCATTATTTTTGCGATGTGGAAATGGAAGCCACCCCAAGGTCGATGACTCGCATACAATTTCGATCCTTGAATCGCCAAGTTATTCGATTCTTGGCATGCTCGGACCTTGGTCATAAATGATTCCAATCACAATGCTTCTTTTTCATAGTGGCACATCGAGATGATTACCACGACTTAGAGTCTTAGGATTCCACAGGTGATCCTAAAAAAACATACTCACCACATTTGGTTTGGTATGAACCCTTGGATTCCTTTTTCACTAGTGGAGAGATGTCCACATGGGATACACCACATATTGGGCACCTTATAAGGGCTTCCAATCACTAGTTGGAGCAAAGGATCACAACCATTGAGCATACTAATCAAGACCTAACTCAATAAGAAAAATATTTGGGAGAGGCTGTAAATGTAGCCACTGCATCCAAAGAATATGAGCAGATCTTGCAGGTACAATATGAATCCATTGTTTTGGTGGTGCTAGAAAAAATCATCCAAGTATGGCCTAATTTTTGACACAGTACCTGATCTACCAGAGGAAATCACCCTCAGTTGTGCCCACCGACGGGATTGGCCTTGTTCCATATGCTTGAATGCAATTAGCCAGGAGAACTCAAAATATCCAACAACACTTTGAAGCCACCTGGATTAAAGAACATGAACAACCCAAAGAAATGATAGAAAAGATCAACAAAGTTGTTGAGGAGGATGATATTGTTTGCACATATCTTCATCAATGAGCCAATGAGTGCAGCCAGATCTTTGAGTTGGTTAACGATTGGGTTGTCTTGTTAAAGCACTGAAACAAACCGGTTGATGTTAGAAAAACAGGACCGTGGAGCAATAAAATAAAACAAATGCAGAAAAAAAAACATAGAAGACACAAAATACAAGAGAGACACAAATTTACGTGGTTCACCCAGTGTGGGCTACGTCCACCAGAGAAATTGCCAGGTCCTTCCTTTATTATTATCCAGCAAATGAAGGGAT
>JZKD02S1677560.1:0-20750 GCA_000966675.3 Picea glauca
AACTTTGAATATTGAACATGAAAATGTTCAATCTTTGGCGGCTCGCTGGAAGTCCATCCTAGTGCAACTTGGTGGATAACAGTACCAACAACTTTTCCTGCTTCACTTGAAGTATTCTTGGCATCTTTTACCTTAGGTGCTACTTGTGTTAGATTTTCCTTTCCTTATAGAGCAATAGTGTTCTTTAACTTAGTTAACTTAACATTAACAATTATACCATAGCAACAAAATAAACAGTAGACAAAGTAGACAAGAGATTTATCCTGGGAAAACCCCAAATGGGGGAAGAACCCAACAACCTTTCTTAGATAGATTCCGTTCACAAAGCCAGTCCAATCAGATAAACCCTATCACAAGTGCTAGCTCAACCAGAAATACCACCCCAGCTGCAGCAACAACACCATACAAAGGTAGCGCACCTCCTCAAGGAGTAGCGCACAAGAGAGAGATACCAAAAGACTGAACAAGAATAAACTGTGCAGCTGCAGCTAATGCGTCACCTCCTCCAAACTTGCGCCTTGCTTTTGTGTAGCTGGGAGAGTGTGTGTGAGTGAACAAATGTTTTAAAACGTCCTCTATTTATAGTCTTCCTGACCACTAGACTAGGTTGAATTCTTCTCTGGACATGTGTCTTTTCATTATTACTTTATTCTTTTGGGTTGACTTTGAAATCTCCCAAATCCAGCTGATCTGGATATCTACTGCTGAACTAGTGTTTTGACTCTTGGATCTGATACTCTGGGGTTTCTGGATGCGTTTGAGTTAATTGTTTAACATGCTTGGTGATTTTCGCATGTGTGTGTCATACAAATAATGTTTAAGCAATATATATGATGCATGTGAAATAAGGAATAAACACCATCTCAATTGTATGTATTATGGGAAAAAGTAGGAAATACAATGATATGCTGAAAGAAGAGAAATAATCTTCAGCTAGATCTCATGGATCGTCACTGGAATACAAAGCAACTAATACAAAATACCTGTGAACAGAAGATGTGGATGGATCTGAACAAGCACGGTAGATCGGGAAAATGTAGTTCCGGAAACTCACGACAACTGCTGCAAATGCTGGATAACTCGCCCTGGTGGCTATACTTGATAGATCCCCCTGGAAACTGTCCCGAACTGAGCGCCCTGTCCTCTAGGCTCTTCCTGATAATTGTCGGATTGAAAATCTGACCCCTGAAGCTCTGGATGAACACTGGATGACATCCTCTAGAGGGTTGCGCACCTCCTAGGCTCTGTGAGTGTGCCCTAGTGATTCCACCGACAAAATCCACTGATATACGTCTCGAAAGGTGCGCCCTGGCTTCCTCTGTACTGGGTCGGAAGGGTTTCCTCTGATCTGATCCAGACACCCCTTGGAACCCCAAACGTCCCTCCTCAAGAGCTGCACACTTCCTGGATGTCTCATGCGCCCTGGTAGATTTCACCGTCAGAATTTGATGACTGGTGGCTCAAAAGAAGCACCCTTGCTGATCCTCAACTGGGTTGGAAGGAATTGTCGATATAAGCCTTGGTCTCATGCAGCTACACAAAACCCTCTCTAAACCTTGCGCTCTCACTGGCTGCACTGCACAATCTCTGCAATAGATCTGAATACTCCTGATCTGGCACGGTGAAATACCTGGATGGTATCTCCAATAGGCTAGGGTGTGTCTTCCAACACCGAAACCAATCTGTGTGGTGGTTTCCTCCATAAATCCACAAAACATCAAAGAGGTCGATTTCCTTCCCTGGAAACTGTTCTCAACATCAAATCATAACATGAGGAATTAGGTCGAATTCCTCCTTTTATACCTTCCTTGATCTAATTCTCTGTTGACATCACTTAAGCTAGGCGCTTTTCCTCCTAAGGTGAGCGATTAATTAATTAAGTCTCCCCCTCAACACCTTTTCCTTCTATTTCTCCATTGACTTTAGCTTAAGTGACTTTTCCTATGCTTTTTGTCTTAATTCATCATTTAGCCACTTATTCACCCCTATTTCTCCTCTTGTTCCCTGTTTGTGCCTGACTATAGTCTATGGGAACAAATAGACTACTAAGTCACTCCCTGCTGGCCTACTCTTGGGAACAGGACATCACAGTCCTCCCTTCCCGAGATTGCTTGTCCTCAAGCAACATCAATCCTGGGTGCTGCAATATATGCTCTCCCTCCCATGTGGAATCCTCCATTGGAAGTCCCCTCCATCTGACCAAGCACTCCCGGATGACCCTGCTCCTCATTCTGCTCTCTCTGTTGAAGCACCTCCTCCGGTACTAGCTCCAATTGACCCTCCTCATCCAATGGTGGCAACTCCTCTGAAATGCTAACCTGCCGTCTCACTTCCTTTTTAAGGCAAGAAACGTGAAATACGTTGTGAATCTTGCTACCCTCCGGTAGCTCTAGGTCATATGCCACATCGCCTACCTTCCTGATGACTCTGTATGGTCCATAGAATTTAGGCTTCAGCTTCTCTACCCTACTTCTTTTCAAGGAGGATTGTCTGTATGGCTATAATCGCAGAAAAACCAAGTCCCCTACCTTGAAACTACGCTCTATCCTTTGCCTGTCTGCATAGGTCTTCTGTTGGTTCTAAGCTGCCTGTAAGTTCTCCTTTACTGCCCGTAGAATCCTCTGACTCTCTTCAACCCAGTCTTTGGTCCCCGGGACCCTACTATCCCCAAACACAGTCTCCACAAAAGAGGGTGCATCGTATCCATACAATGCTCTAAATGGAGACATCCTGATAGACATATGGTAAGTTGTGTTGTAACAATAATCACCCATATGCAACCATGTCACCCATGTGCACTGCTGCGCCCCCACATAATTTCTCAGATACCCCTCCATCCATTTGTTGTCAATCTCTGTTTTCCCATTTGTCTATGGGTGGTAGCTAGTACTCGTGGCTAGCTCTGCGCCCACCTACGAGAAGAGCTCCTGCCAAAACACGTTGATGAAGCGCCCATCTCTATCATTGACTATCTTCTTGGGTAAATCGTGCAACCGGAAAACCTCTCTGAAAATTAGCTCCACTACCTGTATGGCCTTGTAGTCCCTGGGTATGGAAAAGAAGTGTGCAAATTTGATCAGCCTGTCGACTACGACAAATATACAGTTCCTGCCTTGCACTCCAGGAAGACCTGTAATGAAGTCCATAGAAATGCTCTTCCATTTCTGCTCCGAAATGGGTAGAGGTTGAAGTAACCCCGCGGGGTGTGTTTGGTCGAATTTGTTCTGCTGACAAGTCGTGCACTCCCGGATGTGTTTCGGTACATCATCCTTGAGACCCTTCCATGAGAATCTCTCCTTGATCTGCCTGTACGTTTTGAAGTACCCTTGATGCCCAGATGCAGGCGAATCATGACACCTTCAAAATCTTTCCTTTCAAGGTAGATTCTGGAACCAAGTAGATCCGGTCCTTGTAGAAAATGACATCGTCTAGCACCCGATATCTATCACCAACTACCTGTCCATCCAATACCTCACAGCAAATTTTTTTTTGGAGTACTCCACCAACAAGTGTGCCTTCCAGTCTGTGCAAATATCCATCATAGAACACCCTGCTGGCCTTCTGGACAAGGCATCTGCTACGACATTCCTTTTTCCTTTAACATACTCAATGTCAAAGTCAAAGGCTTGGATCTTTGAAACCCACTTCTGCTGTCTCTCGCTATGGTCTTTCTGATCCAGGAAATAGTTGAGACTGTTGTGATCAGTCTTCACTACAAATCTACTACCCACCGCATACTGCCTGAATCTGGTTAAAGCATGCATGATTGCCATCATTTCCTTGTTGTAAATCGAGTAGAGTCTCTCTGACTCGTTGAGCTTCCTGCTCTCGAACACAATGGGAAGGCCTCCCTGCATCAAAACTGCTCCAATCCCCACCCCTGATATGTCGCACTCTAAGACAAATGGTCGAGAGAAATCAGGAAGGGATAGAACATGGCATGTGCTCATAACCTCTTTCATTTTCTCAAATGTCTGCTGTGACTCCTCCGTCCAATGAAAAGCAACCTTCTTGGTTAAATCTATGAGCGGTGCTCCGAACTGTGAAAAGCCCTTGATAAACCGCCTGTAATAACTGCATAACACAAAGAATCTCTTCAGCTTTGTGAGGTTCTTGGGTGTGGGCTAAAATCCAAAATGGCCCTGATCTTCTTTTAATGAACTTGTACTCCCTTCTAACTGATGATATGCCTCAAGTATAGTAGTTCTCTCATCCTAAACTCACATTTGGACTCCTTGGCATATAACAACTGTGCCTACATAATGCCCAAGACCTCCAAATGTGCCAGATGCTCATCCCACATCTTGCTGTAAATCAATATTTCATCGAAGAATACCAAAAGGTACTTCCTCAACTGTCCCCTGAAGATGTGATTCATGCAAGACTGAAAAGTAACAGGTGCATTGGTCAATCCAAATGACATGACCAAGAACTCGAAATGTTCGAAATGGCATCTGAACGCTGTCTTCTGTATGTCCTGCTCTTTGATATTTGATCTGATGATATCCTGATCGTAGGTCAATCTTAGTGAAGAAAACTGCCCCATGTAACTTGTACATCAACTCATCTATGGGCGGAATGGGGCACCTGTTATTGATCGTTTTCTTATTGAGTGCTCTGTAATCATTGCAGATTCTCAATGTGCCATCTTTCTTCAATACCAGAACGATTGAAGAAGCAAAAGGACTCATGTTGGGCCAGATGTGCCCCATCACAAGCAATTCCTTGATTGCTTTCTCAATCTCTTCCTTGAATCTCTTGGGGTGCCTATAGGGCTTGGTGATCATCGGTGCAGCCCCTGCCTCCAACTCAATTGTATGCTTGAATCCCTTGTCTGGTGGTCTCCCTGGTGGTATCGACCCAAACATTGGCTCATACTGACTTAGAAGCTTCGTGATCTGTGGATGGTAATGCTCTCTGCCCTATGAATCCTTCCGTGTGGTGATCAAACACTCTGCTGCATAAACTATATCACCGTGAYGAAAGCTCCGCTCCATCCTCTTCGCTGATACTGCTTGGGGTGCTCCTGTAGTCTTGTAGACACACCTCTAAGTACCACTCTCGATYCWTTGGCRTCTCTGAAGCTCATGGTCAACGTTTGATAGTCGAACCCAATCTCCCCCAATGAATATAGYCACTGTACCCCCAATACTACATCTGTATCTGATAGGTCAACTACATAMAAGGTATCYGTCAGGGTGTAGTTGCCTAGCTTGACCTCTAGGTCCRAGACCATGTCCAAGCATGTCATYGTGTATCCATCTGCYACTGCCACGTGGAATCCCTCAAACTCATCAGTGCATAACCCCCTCCTGGCTACTAAGGACRCATATATGAAATTGTGGGTGGCCCCACCATCTACTAGAGTTGTCATGCGCTGCCCYTGTACAAGGCCCTTGAGCTTGAGAGTGTTGTRCCTGGGTACTCCGAAAAGGGTTGCTATGGTTCCCCCTTTCACCTCTCTACGAGGTTTTGTCTCCTCCTTTGGCTRTGCCTTTGTTTGAATCAGAGGTTTCTTCGTCGCTYCGRCTCGTGTGTAGTCTCCTCCTCTGAATCAYTGTCTGCTTGTGCTCCGATTTCCTCATCYTCCTCACTACTTGATTCCACCTCAATGTAGTGGATCTTCCCCTTTCCCATGCATCTATGCCTTGGGACCCAAGGGTCTCTGCAAGAGAAGCAAAGCTTCTTCCTCATCAACTCTCGTTTGGTGTCATCGTCCAGCTTGGGCTTACCCTTCCATTCCCTTTGGGGATTTTTCTGATCCCTGTCTCTTTGTGGCACAAAGGGTTTGGTAAAGGTTTTGGGTTTCAGCGCTGAGTCCCCCATGTCTCTCGTGCGAAAGATGGCCTCCTGTAGGGTGTGAGGCTTGAAATCCTTAACCCAACCCCTCAATGGCTTCGTCAATGCCTCAGTGAACAACATCATCAATTTGTGCTCTGATATATCTGATACGACCACTGCCTTTCGCTGGAACTCTATGATGAAAGCCTCAACTGACCTTGTTTGTCTCAACTGTGTAAGATCCCCGAAATAGAGCTCTGGATCTCTCCTGTCAAACCTCTCGGTGAACTCCAAGTATGAAGTAATGTGACTGTGACCCAAGGTCACCAATCCATGGTACCACCACTCGTGGGCTTCCCCATCCAAGTGCAAGGTGGCGAAGCTGATAGCTTTTGACTCTGTCATCAGGTTAAGCTTGAAATATGTGTCAAGCTTCTGTACCCATGTCTGAGCTGAGCATCATGATGACCTGTTGAAAGTAGGAATGTTCAACTTTCCCACTTTCTTGATGAAATCCATGTTTTGAATTTGTGCATTGCCCCTCTATGCCTCCCGGGGTCTGTTCCGATACCTGATCGAACAATAGTTTAGCAAACTCATGTCTGCATTGAACTCTAGTCCTAGTGCTAAATAATCTCTCCTGTACTTTCCAAATGGGTCCTGTGGCACTGCCTGCCCCAGCTGTCCCAGCGGCTGTCCTCCCTGGAACTGTGGATATAACAGTCGGGGAATCCTCCTAGATGATGTATAGGCACAGATAGGCGAGGGATGTCCACTCGCACGACCCTGGGGTCCACTGGAGCCACTGGCCCCACCTCCCTTGTGTCCTCCTGATCCACTCGCTCCTCCTGCGGCATTGGCACCCATAGTGCTCACACTATGCTAGATCATCTGTGTGCTGATGGTCATCTGTGCGATGGCGTTCATCATGTCCTGCTGTCCTCTAGCTAGGTCATTCAAGATGGCCTGCGTACTGTCAGAATGTGTCTCGGGGCCTTTTCCCCTGCCCTCTGGTGTCTCACGCTTGTCGCCCATAATGCTCTCTATCTCTGCCTCTGTGTTAGAACTGATGTGATCTCTGTCCTCTAACTCTGGCTCTGTATCTGACTGAGTGTGAAAGGGAGTGTAGTCCCTTCTGTTCCTGTCTCTTATGTCTCTACTATGTCCTTTGCGGTATTGAATGTACTCGTCCCCAATATGTCCTTGGCCCTCTGGGTATTCTGCACTTGTTCCCGGAATCATGGGGTCATGAGAAGCACTTATTCACAGGTTGGCAGGAAGAAGGCTCTGATACCACTGAAATATCCCAAATCCAGTTGATCTGGATATCTACTGCTGAACTAGTGTTTTGACTCTAGGATCTGATACTATGGGGGTTTCTGGATGCGTTTGAGTTAATTGTTTAACATGCTTGGTGATTTTTTCATGTGTGTGTCATACAAATAATGTTTAAGCAATAAATACGATGCATGTGAAATAAGGAACATACACCATCTCAATAGTATGTATTATGGGAAAAATTAGGAAATACAATGATATGCTGAAAGAAGAGAAATAATCTTCAGCTAGATCTCATGGATCGTCACTGGAATACAAAGCAACTAATACAAAATACCCGTGAACAGAAGATGTGGATAGATCTGAACAAGAATGGATAGATCGACAAAATGCAGTTCCGGAAACTCACGACAACTGCTGCAAATGCTGGATAACTCGCCCTGGTGGCTATACTCGATAGATCCGCCTAGAAATTGTCCCAAACTGAGCGCCCTGGCCTCTAGGCTCCTCTTGATAATTGTCGGACTGAAGATTTGACTCCTGAAGCTCTGAATGAACACCGGATGACATCCTTTGGGGGGTTGCACACCTCCTAGGCTCTGTGAGTGCGACCTAGTGATTCCACCGACGAAATCCACTGATATACGTCTCAAAATGTGTAGCCTGGCTTCCTCTGTACTGGGTCGGAAGGGTTTCCTCTGATATGATCCGGAACACCGCCTGGAACCCCAAACGTCCCTCCTCAAGCGCTGTGCACTTCTTGGCTGTTTGATGCGTCGTGGTGGATTCCACTGTCAAAATTTGATGACTGGTGGCTCAAAAGAAGCGCCTTGGCTGATCCTCAACTGGGTCGGAAGGAATCGTCGATATAAGCCTTGGTCTCGTGCAGCTACACAAAACCTTCTCCAACCCTTGCGCCCTCACTGGCTGCACTGCGCAATCTCTGCAATAGATTTGAATACTCCTGAACTGGCACTATGAAATACCTGGATGGTATCTTCGATAGGCTGGGGTGTGTCTTCCAACACCGAAACCAATATGTGTGGTGGAACCAATCTGTGTGGTGGTTTCCTCCAGAAATCCACAAAACATCAAAGAGGTCGATTTCTTCCTCTGGAAACTGTTCTCAACATCAAATCATACCATAATGAGGAATTAGGTTGAATTCCTCCTTTTATACCTTCCTCGATCTAATTCTTTGTTGAGATCACTTACGCTAGGCGCTTTTCCTCCTAAGGTGAGTGATTAATTAATTAAGTCTCCCCCTCCACACCTTTTCCTTCTATTTCTCCATTGACTTTAGCTTAAGTGACTTTTCCTATGTTTTTTGGCTTAATTCATCATTTAGCCACTTATTCACCCTTATTTCTCCTCTTGTTCCCTGTTTGTGTCTGACTATAGTCTACGGGAACAAATAGACTACTAATTCACTCCCTGTTGGCCTACTCTTGGGAACGGGACATCGCAGACTTCTCTTCTAGGGTATTTCAATATCTGCCCAATGGATCTCTTGCTTCTGGAATCTTCTCTCCATCTAAGAAAGGTCATCTAGGAGGGAAAGAATTTCTTGCAGCTACCAAAACATCAACAACTTGCACATCCCCTGATGACTCCCAACATTCTGCACTTCTTCTCTTTTCAAATAACTGATTTTTCAACTTCAATCCATTCATTATCAACCTGATTTTAGATTTGAACTTTCATGGATTCTCACGTCCCTACTCAACAACTTTATTTGTCCAAGGTTCCAAAAGCCTATATGCTTTTGCATGGTCAACATATGCAACAAACAACATTTTTCACTTGTGGCATCATTATAAGCAACTAAACCAAAGATTTTTAAATGGTTTACCTCTGGTTCCTCCCTGGTCCATGCCTTCGCAAGTGTTGTTCCTATCAGTTCTCTGGTGGGATTCCCATTCAACAAATATATTGTTGTATGCATCGCCTTGGCCCAATATCTATCTGGAAATGGTTTCCCCCGCAACATCTTTTGTGTCATGTCTATGACTCTATTACTCCTTCCACCATCAACTTTATTGCCTCCGAAACTGCTCATTCTTACAAAAGTGAGCACACTGTTCTTCTCTATTTCATCAGAGAATTCTTATTTTCTTATCACATTATTCTTCTACCTTCACCTTAAACTTTTTAAAAGCATTTAATGCATCTAAGTTTTTTTTGAGAAGAAGACCCAGAATTTTTGTGAAAATTCATTGACAAGAAGCAAAAAGTACCCTGTTACTGACAATGATGGTGTTATCATCAGACTACAAAGCTCCACATGCACAAGCTCTAAGACTCTGCTTGTTCCCGTGTCAACAACTTCCTTGTGTTGCTCTCCTGCCAAACATGATTCACATGTTTGTTTTATCTTTTGAATATCAGGTAGGCCGTTAAGCAACTCTAATATACGTAGAAGAAAAAGATGATGAAAGCACAAATGCCCATACCTTTGACTCCAAAGTGTGTTGACATTGATATCTCCACTGTCCACCATTTCTTGTGAATCCGCAACATCCATGAAATACTTAATTTCCATATTCACTAAATACGCAATGACCACATCTTAGAATATGTACAACCTATACGTCTTCCACTTTTGAAGCTATAGTGTTTCCACTCCTATCCTTCACCAAGCATTTTCCTGTGGTGTGCACAACTTCTACATGCGGACTTTGTTTTCAAATTTGTCTAACAGAAGGTAAATTCTTATATAGTCCAGGAATGTGATGAATATTCTTAAACATAAACTCTCTACCGCTTATCAGCGGTATCTGTACATCCCAAAGCCTTTCAACCACACGGGTCTTACATTTTCCTTGAGAAAATCCACATGGGTCTTACTTTTTCCTTGAGAAGATGTCTCTGCTATGGACTTATCTTTCACAAAGGACAAATACCCATCCTTCCTATTCTCCAATGCTGTGAGATTCTAGTGTCAAAGTACCACACCTGTCTCACATCTAGAAACATCTACATGTTTCCATTGACCATGTCCCTGATAATCTCTATGCAGGTTCCATTTTGAACAAACTTGAAAAAATGAAGAAACAAACTTAAAGAAACGAATGCCAAATTAATATCTTACCATCTTACCTGGTATGTGTTCAGTCCTGCCTATTTTGGCAGACAATCAACAAACACTGTGGCTGCCTCTTGTAGCTCTTTTGCACCTCCAACTTTGAGTTCTCTCACCTGACACCTTCTCCCTGCCATGCTTTCCAGATATCCAAGACGATATTCCAAATTTTAATTTTAATTCCAAAATTTGTATCAGAATATGAATTGAATCTTTATAACAGTTTACCTCCAATGCTGTTTGTTGCTGTAGTTCAGCAATCATTTATGGTATAATTTGGTCAAGCCCAATAATACTGTTGCGACTTCTATCTGACACATCCAATGACATGCTGATCTCTTTTTTACTGCCAGAGCTCAATACATTTGACTGCTACTCCAGCACAGTGAAGTACAACCCTACTATTGTGACTCAACTGATGTTTGCCACACTCAAATACAAATTCTGTTCCAGAAATTTCTTCGCACAAAAAACAATTGTCCACCAAAAAACGAACTCTTCTTCTAAAACTCTGCTATGACAAAGAAGTCAAATTTCAGACTTATTGTGCCTTGGAATTCAAATAAAGTTTTTGACACAAATAAAGACAGCAGAGCAAGTAGAGTATGGAGCTTGTGCATGAAGAAATACGTGGTTCAGTCAAAGTGTCATCATTGGTGGGTACTGGGTATTTTCTGTTTCTTTTTGATGATTTTTCACAAAAAATGTGGGTTTATTTCTTCAGGGAAAATTCAGGGGCATTAGGTTTATTTAGGAAGTATATGGGGGCTGTTGGAAAAAATGCTGGTAGAAGGACACAGGTTCTTTGGTTAGATAGCATAGAGGAGTCTATGTCAATTGTATTTTCTGACTTTTGCAAGAGGGATTCCATTGGAAAGCAGTAGATGGTGAAAGAAGCAAAAGGGTTATTAAAATGGCAAAAAGTACACTGTAGGGAAAATTACTTCCAGATAAATACTCAGTGGCAGAAATGCTTAAACAAATAAAGTTTTTGATGCAAGTAGCGGTAGCAGAGCAAGTTGAGTATTGGAGCTTGTGCATGCGGAGGTATGTGGTTCAATGGATATATCGTCATTGGTGGGTACTGGGTATTATCTGCTTCTTTTTGATATATTTTCACAAAAGTTGCGGGTTTATTTTTTCAAGGAAAATTCAGGGGCATTAGGTTTATTTAGGAAGTGTTATCCCCCACTTTTAGGGATAACTAGGAAATTATGTCTCGAGGCCCACATGTTCTAGACATGGAGTACCGAGAGCCAGATCAACTTGAGCATGGCCCTAGAGGGCCCATCTTTTCTTCCTTTCAGCGCCTCCACTTTGTCAAGCAACAACAACATCCATCACCTCGGCTTGGTCCTGTATCAAAGATGGTTCTTGCTCCATGAGGTAATGAGTCCGGGTATCATGGTATGTGTCACTCTAATCCTCAAAACCTTTGAATATGTGCATCTAGTTCTTTTTGTTTCTAATGGGTGCTTGGATCTTATACTTATCCACTTGACCATTTCTGGGGGGAATGACAAGATGCCCTAGTAAGCCTGTGCCCATAGGTTTTGAGTTTCCATTGGGGGGATCCATGAAGAGTCATCGTCCGCTCCCTTCACACTTACCACTTTCCATCTTACTTCTCGCTCATCCATCCCTTTACATTGGTTCGGGCATTGGGTTGGCCAATCATTTAAGGGTTGCACCTTGCCTTGTGGGAAGAAGGGGCTAAAGGCCCAGAAAGTAAAAGCAAGTTGACAAAAGATAAAAGCCTAAAAAATAAAACCTCGAGATGCTTCGCCCAGGGATTCCCGAGAAAGCAGTAAAAAGCTTCTCAGCAAGAAACAAGAGGGACCCATAAAATAATAAAACAAGACCCAGTCAGAGGATAGGGGGTCTCATCACGAGCCAACCTATTAGGTCCATGGGCACCTAGCGGTATAACACTACTAGTAGCTCGTTACCACGCCAGGGTAGTGGCTCTTGGTTGCATGGCCAAGAGAAAGGGGGTCTCATCACGAGCCAACCTTCTCATTTCTGTGAAAGTGCTTGTGGGTAACATTGCCACCACTGGTCACCACGCCAGGGTAGTGTCCCCTGATTAGCTTCTTGAAAGAAAAAGCAATAAAGAAATAAGAATAAAAGGCATGAGTTGGGCTTGGAAACATTTGCATCCAGGACAGGTGCAACTCGCCTTCTACAAAGGCACCCACAGGTAAGCCTTGCATTTCCCTGCTTTCACTACACCCTTGTTGGGACATCCCTTATCCATCTCACCCATTTACATGACTTGGATTTGATCTCTTTCGGAAACATCCCTTTTCCAGTGGACACTAGCCCAATAGGACGCCCTGTCACTTCCTCCAAACTTGCCTTGCAGATTTGTATAATGTCTTTTGAGCACTTGACTGGGTAGAAAGGGTTTTATGCACATGTTTAATAAAATTGATGATTGGATGTGATTGACATTGCTATGATCCCTATGACTTATGAGCCCATGGAGGGCGTATCTGTTGATGTGCAGGATCATACCCGATGGACAGGTACCATATTGGACAGGTACACATGGGGAGATGATCAGTTTGAACCTCCATGGTGCTGAAGAGCCCACCAGATGGATGCTGAGACCCCAACAGGGAGCAAAGACAGGGCAGAGTATTTGCACCAGGGAAGAGCAGAACGTTCTACCAGAGGCAACTAAGCAGACCTGTACCCAAGGGGGTTGTTCCCTCTCCACTGAGACGTTGGCCTTGGAAGGCCCATGATGTCACCTATGACCTCCTATGACGTCATCCAACGATATGGGAGTGTGGGAGGCACTTGTGGCATGATTGGCACGTGTGGTAGCTTCCAGAAGCCCAAGAAGGGCTAACGTTTTGCTCCAGGAGGCCACATTTGCCCTAGAAAGGGCTAACGTCACTCTAAAGGGGCATGACGTCTTCATTATTTGCTTGATTAGGGTTTCATTATGATATTTTAATGTAGAACAATATTATTTGGTATTTTGGCCTTGTCGGCCTTTTGGTGACCTAAATTTTATTAAGGTTTTTGCTACTGTATAAATTAAGGTCATTGCTATTTTATTTTGGTAAGCCTTGCCTCTAGAGTCTCTATCTTACAAGCTTACCTGGCGATAGTTTCAAGCAAATTATCTGGCGACTCCACAAACCACAAGGAGGTACAATAATCCTCCTCAATCCTTCAGAAGAAAGCCTCCTTGAAACTCTCCTGTAGTAAAATCACTTTTTGGAGGTAGTCTTCCTTTGAACACCATGTCTAGCACAACAACTCAGACCAATGCACCGCACGCAGCCAATAACCAAAGACAATGGTCATCCTGTCTCTTCAAACGGCTAGACATGTCAGCCATACCAGGCTACCCTAGGCAAATGCCACCCATGTATGAGAAGTGGTTGCCTAAGTTTACCGGTACCGATGCAATCAGTTCTGAAGAGCACATGAGCAATTTATGGGCGTTTTTTCAGCTTCACCCCATCAGTGATGATGCTGAAGACCTAGTCATGAAGTTGTTCTTCGCTACCCTTCTTCATGCTTCAAGGCGTTGGTATCA
Organism: Picea glauca; assembly: GCA_000966675.3. NCBI lineage: Eukaryota > Viridiplantae > Streptophyta > Pinopsida > Pinales > Pinaceae > Picea > Picea glauca. Next base: position 13,698 of record JZKD02S1677560.1, read on the forward strand.
TAGTCTTCCTGATGGCAATATTAAAACCATGGACAAACTAGAAGAAGCCTTTCTCAAGAGATGGAGTATCAAAAAAGACCCCAACATGCTTCTAACTAGGCTAAATTCCCTTTGTAAACATGAGAATGAGTGCATTCGAGAGTTCTACACTAGGTTTGAAACCCTCTTGCAGAAGATCCCTGTTAGCTATCATCCAACTGATAACTTCCTCGTTTACATCTACACTAAAGCATTCACGGGACAATTAGGGTATCTCCTCAGGGATAAAAACCCCCAAACAATCCAAGAAGCTCAAGAATTGGCTACCAAGATTGAAGGCAACCTCCATTCGTCTAAGATTGACCCTTTCACAAATCCAAGGGGAAAAATGGACACTAAACCTAAGATAGTCGACAATACCGAGCCTACCTCAGACCTTTGCGCTAGCATGGCAAAATTACAAGCTACTATGGATGGCATGATGAAAAATCAAGAGCTAATGATGACTAGGATTATCAACCTAGAAAGAGCCCAGAACCAAGCACCAGGGGTCCCTTACAAGGGCCAATTCCAAAGGGGAAACCAAGTTTATAAATCGAAGAATGAACAAGAGGTCCCGAACACCCTAGCCCTTGCAAATGTTGTGGATGAAAATCCTTGGTGTTTGCAGTGTAGTGAAGCACATTGGGAACATGAGTGTCCTTACAACAATGGTGGCCATGAACAAGTGAACAATGTGGGTCATGTCATGGAAGGCCCCCAAATAAATATCAGTCTTGAAGAACATCGGGAGGGTGGAAAAGAAGCAGCTAGGATGGCTAGAATGGCAATGATAAACAACCTAGACCAGGAATCAAAAGAGAAGTTGAAGAAACAAGAATTTCAGGTGTACAGACGAAAGAAGTTGAACCAACCCATCTCTACCATTCCTGTGGCAACTCAAACAAAACCTCCACCCTCGGACATTATCCTCCCTAAAACTTCCAAAACTGAGAGGGTGGACTTAACTTTGACTTTGAAGGGGCGCTATAAAAAATGCACATAACCATTCCTCTGAGAGAAGTCATTAAGGTGCCATCTGTTAAAGAACGATTTGACAACTTTTTCAAAGGATCAGATGGACCCATGGACCCTCCTATTATGTTACAAGATGATCATTTTAGGGTCCAGTATGACGAACATCCCCCCTTCTTTATGACCTTGATAATGAATAAAAAGAGCCTTAATAATTGCATGTTGGATTCAGGGGCTGGTGCTAATATGATGTTTCTCAAGGTCATTCAACAATTGGGTCTAGAGCCATACCCACACATGGGGTAATTCAAAATGTGGAAGTTTGGCTCAAAGAATACCTTGAAAAGGTAGTCCACATTGACATAGTGGTAGTAGACGTCCCAGATGTGTGGAGAATGTTATTGTCTAGGAAGTTTGCCTCAATGCTCGGTGGCACTCTTGAGATGGACCTCACTTATGTAATATACCTTTGAAAGATGGAACCACAGGTCGTCTCCCGAATGTACCTATGACTACAACCCATGTGCAAGAAGATGGTGATCCCATCAAAGATGACAAAGCACATGAGCAAATCATGGAAAGTCTTCCTGAGTTTTCTCCAAATGATATGCCTTTTGCGACAGAGGAAGACTTCGATCAGATCCAATGGCCCAAGAAGGAAGAATACCAGCAACTCCTAGACAAATATAAAGACAAGGAAGTTGGGAATGTGAAATTACTAAAAAAGGGAGAGAGTGATATACTGATTTGGCCTTCCCAACAAGAAGTCTTTACAACAGAATCCCACCCCCCGCCCTCTGCACAATACACCAGGGTTATTCAGGAGACAACCAAATTCAAAATCAGAGTGTACAAGGAAGGGGATATAGTATGGATGTGGGATACCAAGAAAGGAGAGCCAACTAATGTCAAAGGAATTACTCAATATTGGCTTGGGCCTTTCAAAGTTGGAAGAAAATCAGTTGACAACTCATACTACTTGTCCACTGGTAGCTGGTTACCACACGAGGGTAGTGGCTCTTGGTTGCATGGCCAAGAGAAAGGGGGTCTCATCACGAGCCAACCTTCTCATTTCCGTGAAATTGCTTGTGGGTAACATTGCCACCACTGGTCACCATGCCAGGGCAGTGTCCCCTGATTAACTTCTTGAAAGAAAAAGCAATAAAGAAATAAGAATAAAAGGCATGAGTTGGGCTTGGAAACATTTGCATCCAAGACATGTGCAATTCGCCTTCTACAAAGGCACCCACAGGTAAGCCCTGCATTTTCCTGCTTTAACTACACCCTTGTTGGGACATCCCTTATCCATCTCACCCATTTACATGACTTGGATTTGATCTCTCTCGGAAACATCCCTTTTCCAGTGGACACTAGCCCAATAGGATGCCCTTTCACTTCCTCCAAACTTGCCTTGCAGATTTGTATAATGTCTTTTGAGCACTTGACTGGGTAGAAAGGGTTTTATGCACATGTTTAATAAAATTGATGATTGGATGTGATTGACATTGCTATGATCCCTGTGACTTATGACCCCATGGATGACGTATCTGTTGATGTGCAGGATCATACCTGACGGACATGTACCATATTGGACAGGTACACATGGGGAGATGATCAGTTCGGAGCTCCACGTGGCTGAAGAGCCCACCAGATGGATGCTGACAGCCCAACAGGGGGCAGAGACAGGGCATAGTATTTGCACCAGGGAAGAGTAGAACGTTCCACCAGAGGCAGCTAAGAAGACCTGTACCCAGGGGGTTGTGCCCTCTCCACTGAGACATTGGCCTTGGAAGGCCCATGACATCACCTATGACCTCCTATGACGTCATCCAATGATATGGGAGTGTGGGACGCAGTTGTGGCATGATTGGCACGTGTGGTAGCTTCCAGAGGCCCAAGAAGGGCTAGCATTTTGCTCCAGGAGGCCACATTTTCCCTAGAAAGGGCTAACGTCACCCTAAAGGGGCATGACGTCTTCATTATTTGCTTGATTAGGGTTTCATTATGGCATTTTAATGTAAAACAATATTATTTGGTATTTTGGCCTTGTCGGCCTTTTGGTGACCTAAATTTTATTAAGGTCATTGCTACTGTATAAATTGAGAGCTAAAACTCTCATTTTGGATATCATCTTTCACTCACACTAAGTGAGGTCTGAAATTTGCGCCCTCTTCTAGGGTTTTTTGGTTGAAAATTGAGGCGCACTTGTTGAAGGAGGTTTGTTTTGGTTATTTTTGGCATTTCTCTTGGTGGAAGGTTTACAACTAGGGTATGGCTGTATGAATTCTTGGTTAAATGTAAGTGGAATTTCTGCAACACTTCTTTATTGAATGGTTATGGTATTGTTTACTTGCATTTTGTTACTATAATTTGCTGGATTAAACTCTAGGTGACAAGCACTTGTTGGTGTCCTTGTCTCATGTCCCTACTAAGATTAAGAGCCATTTGATTTATTAGAGTTAGATAAAGGCTTGTTATAGCAACACTCTACCCCTTCTCTTCTAGCCTAGCCATTTTTATACTTGTTATTGATCTAAGAAGGAGGAAAACGCATCAAGACCTAGGGTTTCTACACCTTGATGAGGCGTTTTCCTCTAGGGTTTGATAGATGAAGCCTTGCCTTAGCAACACTTCATCTTTAAATTCTCTTGTCTTTAGCCCTACCGATTTTTGCTCAAGCTAGCCGTTTTTACCTTGCCAATAAACTAAAGGAGGAGAAAGCACTAAGGCCTAGGGTTTTTACACCTTAGTGAGCCTTTCTCCCGTAGGGTTTCATTGTTGAGGCCTTGCCTTAGCAACACCTCAACATCTAACCCTCTTGTCTTTAGCTTTATCACTATCATCACGGCCCTTCAACTTTTGCAGTGATTTTTGACTCTATTTGCCCTAATAAAGCACTGATCTAAGACCTCCATTGTTTGAGTACCTTGATCATACACACATCCAAATATTTTGAACAATTTTTAATCTTTCTAACCCTAGCTTAGACTAACAATCACTAACCCTATTGCTGCTATCATCTACTTGTGCTATACCTATACCTTGCAACATTTATTTATCTTTAAAGCAATTGAGTGATTAGCTAAGACGTTACTTCTAGTATTGTTACATTGATGATAAATTGCCATTGCTTATAGTGAAGCTTCATTAGCATTTATTGAGAAGTGATATATACTGTAATCATTGCTATCATACAACATTGATTTACTTCATCAATATTGTTTATCAATTGCTTTATATCAGAAGTCCATGATTATATGAAATACTAACCAGCAAGGAAGCTTGCATATGTATAGTTTCCTTGTTGCTTTTTCTCGGGCAGGTACACTGTTTGGTTATTACTCATCTTTATTGGCTGATTAGCCGTGACTTTCTGATTGATGGTGACTTATGAGGAGGAAATTATCACTTAGCCTTTTAAGCCCTTGCCTTCTCAAAACCCTAGGTCACCCGAGACGTCTTCCCTGGGCCTTACCTCCCTAAACAGAAAGAGCTATCCCATTGAGGTGACAGTGGTGGGATAGTCTCAGTTATGCCAATTTGCCCTCCTTTCATCCGACTTTTACCTTAACTACAAACTGTGCGATAACAGGAAGTATATGGCAACTGTTGAAAAAACACTAGTAGAAGGATCAGGGTTCTTTGGTTAGATAGCAGAGGAGTCTATGACATATATTTGGTCTTTCGCAAGATAGCAGGAATCCATTGGAAAGCAGTAGATGGTGATAGAAGCAAAAGGGTTATTAAAATGCTGTAGGAAAATTACTTCTAGACAAATACTTGGCAGGATAAATGCTTACAACAACAATCCATTTGTGTATGCAGATTTTCATAGTGCAACATAATGTATGAGATAAGATAAGATAAGATAATTTTTTAATGTCCAATGATTGACCACAAAAGTAGGTCAATGGGACTGAAGAATGCAACAAGTGTGGGTACAATGTGGGAGTGCGAAAGCATGTCGTAGATAATGCTGAAAATAACAAAAAGAAAGGAACACTAGGTCTAATTACAGCCAGAGAAAAAATGTATATAACAATATCATGTGCGGTGATACAAAGTGGGAGTGTCCATGGTGGGAGTTGGACAACTCAATACTAGCCGAGAGAGAAAAATCTGAAGGTGAAGCTGGTGAGGTCAATGTCTCCTGGATATGATGACCGATGGCGAGGGGGTGACAGGGGTCGCGCTGGCTCACTTTCAAAGTCCTTGAGTACCATATGGGGATCCATATGTATTATCTTGGGGGGATATAGGAGCAAGGCATCTCAATTCTCCTACCATCCCAGGTTGAAGGAAAGAAGCTCTGAATAGATCTCTGATTGCTCTGTTGGGGCCGGGGGGCGGTCCGATGGGCGAGAGGTGCTTTTCCCTAAACTCGTTTGGCGCTGAAACATCCATCGTGTTGAGGCTGCATCGTCGGGTGTATGGTTCTGCGCCTTCGAACAGGTCTCAAACATATCGATCGATCTCCAGGGGGGGAGAATGGGCCCGAGGTGTCACCACTCTATGGTCTGAAGTACTCTGGAGATTGGACTGTTGTTTGTTGCTCCGATTTGGTGGGAGGGCATGGAAGTATGAAGTGATCCTCTTGGTCTGTCTTGGGTGGGGCGTGGTGTGCAAGAGCTGGGTCTATGACTAAGAATCTCCCTGATGAAAAGAGCTAGGCATCTTTGATCTTGATATTGGAAGAAAGTAGAGAGGGAGTCCCTTGCGCCCCTATAGAGGTAGTAGTAACATCCTCGGATCTCATAGTAAATGGGGCACCGAAAAATGAGGTGTCTCTGTCTTTGGCTCCTATAGGTGACACATCTGGTAGATCCTATCAAAACGTGGGATATGGTGATCAATCTATATTCAGAGTCTATGAGAACCAACCTGGAGTTGTCCCAAAGGGATCTTGAGTGAGTGCATCCAATGTCTGTACGTGTATGGGGGGCGGATAATGATACCATCTTGCAACTCCATGAAGTGCTCTAAGTAGAATGACATCTTCGGGCCCAGGTTCGTTGGGGGTGAGGTCCAGGTGACTTGGATATATAATCTGTATATGTCCTCTCTGATATATCGGTTCACAATCTGTCCAGTTGACAAGAGATGGGCTGACGCATCTAAGGAGTACCTGAAGGGGGGAAGGCGCTCTGGGGAGATGGTCATCGATTGGAGAAGTCATGATGCCTCTAAAAACCATCCTTGTGTGCATCCTGTGGAGTGATCTGAGGCGAGGACCTCTGAGGAGCAAAGTGCAAGGTAGGGATAATGCTCCCTCCTATAATCAGAATTCCTGAAAGATTTGACTCTGTGGATGAAGGAGATCAAGCGAAAGATAACCTCGAGGCGGAATGGTTGGGCACCGAACTCTGCCTGTCTAATAGATTGTGGGACTATGCGTTTGCATCTGATGATGCAACGAAGAAGCAAGGTATGGACTCACTCCAACTGAGCCCAATCTGTTTGTATCAAACTTGGTTCCTAGATCTTTGAGCCATAAAGTACTGTGGGTCTAATAATCGCCTCCATGAGGTAGAGTTTGGACTAGATGTCTTGAAACTGACCTTGGAAACACTATCTCTCAATGAGGGCTGGGGACCTGTTTGAAGATTTTCAGGTCCTATCAAGCTTGTCAACTGGGTCTGTCTTTGACTAGAGATTGACTCTAAGTTTCAACTGTCTGATAAAGTATTTGCTGCTGTTTTAGGACAACCAACAGTCCAAGAACTTCTTGCTGATTTGTTACGGTTGCACTTCCAATTTTAAGTGCTCTAGCATGTAGTTTTAGTAACCAAAAGTTAGCACATGCATACTGAAGTAAGTACAACACACCTAAAGATCTTTACAGCTAAAAATGAACATATCTAAGAGACTAACACATGCATTTTTGTACACAGGTATTTTTGGTCAACATGACCCTGGATAAAACCCCCCCGGGGAAAACCAGTTTGGGATATATGTCTATGTAATGATGATCAAAGCAAGAGATACAACAAGTAATGAAATACAATGGAACCTGTATACATAGCAAGCTCCTCACGAGCCTTGCCACAAGAACCAGAGAAA
>JZKD02S1677560.1:40015-52150 GCA_000966675.3 Picea glauca
CTGATTGGTGGTGATCTGTGAAGGGGGGAAACTTATCTTTATCCTATCAACCTTTGCCTCTTCAAAGCCCCAGGTCACCGGGGACGTCTCCCCTGGGCCTAACCTCCCTAAAAAGAAAGAACCTCCCCATCGTGGTGACATTGGGTGGGATAGGTTCCTGTTATGCCAGTTTGGCCTTCCATCTCATAGCCTTTTATCCCAGCTACAAACTGTGCGATAACAGGGTGAATGATGTGTCTAGTCCAGGAATGGGGGAAACCTGAACATACCACATGGTTAAATAAGTCAGCAATATGGGAGTTAAGGGAACGGATGCCATGCATAAGGATTTCGGCTTGGAGGCCTTCTTCATCTACTGCTTTGTTGGTACTCATAGCTCTGGTTGCTATCCTGATGTCTCTCTCAGAGAAAAAATGGCAAGAGGAGGCTGGGGAATGGATGTGGGAGAACATGGCTTGGCGATCTAGGTTGGGTGAGATAGCACGATGTTTAGGAAAAAGGGTACGCCAGAAGGCTTTCGAGGAGTGGCGGAGGGATGCACAAAGTTCACGCCTCCTAGGAGAGGAACATTCACTTTTTGCGACGAAGGAGTTGACAATAGGTTTTACAGAGGCCGTGGGAGGATGAGGGGTCATGAGTGATGGTGAAACAAAGTTGTTTGTGGAGGATTTTGCTTTCATCGTCGAACCAATGATTCATGGGGTAGGAGCCAGTGGTGGGTTTATGGGTGTGCTGACGAGTAGAGTGGGGATAGGAATCAAGAGCTGTCGCCTCGAGAACCTTGGAGAGTATCTTATATTTGGCTGTGGTCGTGTCCAATGATCTGAAGTGTGAAATGGGGGGGAGTAGCTCTTTAAGGCGGGTGGTGTATGAATCGACATAAACTCTATCAAAAAGGAAGGTAGTGCGGGGGGTTGTTGGGGGGAGTTAGGAGGTGGGAGAATTTTATGGATGCAACTATGTTACTGCTATTCTAAAAGCAGATAAAATAAACACTATTGTTTTTACCAAATTTGTTAGACTTGGACTTGACAAAGACTTGGCTAGCTTGGGGCTTGAAAAAACTCAACAACTTGGAAAAACTTGGTTTAATACTCGATGAAACATGGCAAATAGAAGAAAAAAACTCAAAATATATTAAATTTTGTGCAATCTGAGTTTGAGTTGAGTTTGGCGAGTCTGGTTGACTTTGGCAAGTTTTGGCAAGTATTGAGTCAACTTGACGAGTCTGAGCCAATTACTCGTTTTAGACATGACTTGGCCAGACTTGGCTAGACTTTATGAGTCAAACAACACTGGTTATTACAAATACGATTGACTATGATACTAAGATCCTTGACTTGCTTTTCTTTTCTTCCTATAAGTCCTTTAATCTTAATCATATCAACCAAATCACTAAACTTGTAATCAAAGAAATTAATTCTCCATCCTTAGACCTTGATATGAAGAAATGTGTTTTCCTCATTATCCTCGTACCCCTCTAATCTATGCCAACCAAAATTCCATAAAAAAGATGTTCCTCTTAGGCCCGTCATTAGTGCCATTGGTGCTCCCACATTTTCCATAGCTAGCTATCTATGCAATATTTTTTAGCCTTTTGAAGGTGATACCTTATCATTTATTAAGGATTCCTCTCTTTTATAACCAAGATTCAAAACCTCCAATTGGATGCTCATGACCTTTTGGTGAATTTTAACATTGTATCCTTGTTCATTAAAATCCTTGTTAATGAAGCTTTAAACAAAATTTTAGATTCAGCGAACCCCAACATTGCTAACCTGATTAAGATTTGCCTCAGTGCACCCTTCTTTAGTTTTAGAGGAAAATTATATGAACAAATTGAAGGCATAACCATGGGATTAGCTAATATATATATATATAATATATTAGCCTTATCTCTTTTGTTGCTAAACTTTGAAACTAAGGCCCTTGCTAGTTTCTCCCTAAAGCCCAAGTGTTGGTACAGGTTTATGGATGACACTTTTCTTATTTGGCCTCATGGCCTCTCTTCCCTTAATCCTTTTCTTAATCAACTTAACAATTTCTCTCTTGATATCCAAATCACCATGGAATTCTAAATGATATATCCCTCTCTTTCCTTGACGTTCTTATGACCAAAGAGTTAGATGGGTCCTTTTGCCACTAGGTTTACCAAAAGAAAACCCATACTGATAGATGCCTTCATGTCATCTCCCACCACCACCTTTCCAAAAATATATAGTCTTCCGAACCTTAGTCATTCAAGCTCTGAAAATTTCAAATACCATACACCTTGAGTGTGAGAAACCCAACCTTAAGAAAGCTCTCCAAGCCAATGGTCATTCCATCTCCCAAATTAATAGTCTTTCAAACAACGCTCCATCTTCAACATTGTGGTCCCTGTTATCACACAATTTGTACTTGCCCAAAGCCCAAGGCAAGTGGATACAAAATTGGCGTAACTGGGAATGACTTATCACTGTCACCTCAATAGGAAATCCCTTTCTATTTAGGAGTATGTTGTAGTACCCCAGGGGAGACGTCCCCAATGACCTGAGGGTTTGAGATGGATAAGGCAGATGATACAAGAAAGTTCCCCCCCTCTCACAAGTCATTCAGATTTAAAGAGTTCTTTATGTCTTATAGAGATGAAGCAAATGAGAAATGTTGTGTACATGCCCAGAACAAGACGATAAAATAGAAAAAGGGCACTTTCCAAGTACCAAAATGATAGTGCTTCATAAGACAATGAACTCTTAAAAAATGTGATAGCTGATATAGAATTGCAGCAATATAATAGTTTATAACAAGAGTAAGAGATTTGCAACAACCAGAATAATTATGCTTTAAAATGCTTGATAAAAGACTTAAAATAATAGCTTTAAGTAGGCAAATTGATAATAGATAGTCACAAACAGTTTTAGCAATGTCTAGCTGGCATAATATGTCACTTTTAGGGTCAATTTGCTGCTGTTAGATGGCTGTAGCAATATTTTGCAACAACAACAAATAGGTTAATGATTTAGGCTAATCTAAGGTTAGTAGAAATTAGTAGGTGTTCAAGAGAAGATGTTCTGAAAATTGTTTGATCAATCAACACTTGTAATGGGTAGATTAGTGCCTTCTAAGGTAATGGAGTCAATGATGGCAGCAACAACTCTTAGAGGAAAATAACAATTATAATATTTAGCCATAGGGGATGGAGAGGATGAGAGAGGTGTTGGTAGCCCAAGGCCTCAAAAATCAAACTCCTAGAGACAATTGCTAGAAAGTAATAAAAATTAGGCCCTAGCGATTTCTCTTTTCCTTAGAAAAATTGAAATAAAATATGCAATAGGCAATGAAATAGGGTTACTAGAGTGCTACAATGGTAGGGCTCTAGTATCTACTTCTAGATAGGTGCCTTTCAAGAAATTTTAGCAAGTGGAAGATTATAGAGAAAAAAATAGTAACATATGTCTTTCTCCTAGGGTTTCAAGCAAGCAATTTCATAATCTTTGACATGAAAAAAGTAAATTCACCATAAGCATTCATTCACAATAAAGAAATGCAGATTTTCTACTTCACCAAGAATAATCAAGCATAAACCCTAGTTGAAGATCCTCCACATGAAAATTTGCCAAAATACACCAAGATTTGCCTCCTCCAAGAAGTGCGCACCACTAAATTTCAGCCAATAACCCTTAAAGAGGGCCGAATTTCAGATCACCACTTGTGTGATGAGTGAATGATGATAAAATGAGAGTTTTATCTCTCCATTTATACAATACTTATGACCTTTAATTAATTTTAGGTCAACAAAAGTCAACATGGCCAAATTACATGAAAAATCCAGTTTTTAAACAAATTCAAATAATTAAACCCTAAAATCATTTTTAGAGGTGACGTCATGCCCTTCTAGGGTGACACTGAGCCTCCTGGGTGAAACGTTGGACCTCATCTACAAAACGTTAGGCCTTCCAAGCCCCAAGATGATGCCACACGTGCCAATTAGCACACAACTGCCTCCATAATGCCAATCCTGACACTGGGTGACGTCTAGGGTCACAATGATGACGTCATGGGCCTCCCAAGGCCAACGTCCAGGTGGAAGGGTGAGGTCCACCTGGGTCTAGATATGCCAAAGTGTCTCCGGTGAAACGTCCTTCCTTTTTCCTGGTGCAAGTCTCTGTCATCTCTCTGCCCCCTGGTTGGGGTCACAACATCCATCTGTGGGCTTTCAGCCCCATGGAGGTCCGAGCTAATCATCTCCCCATATGTACCTGTCCATCGGGCATGGTCTTGCAGCAACAACAAGTACGCCCTCCATGGGCTCATAAGTCACAGGGATCATAGCAATGTTAATCACATCCAATAATCAAATTACCCAAACATGTGCATCAAACTTCTCTTCACCCAGACAAATGCTCAAAGACGTTATGTAGTTTAACAAGTCAGGTTTGGAGAGGGTCTCAGGATGTCCTATTGGGCTAATCCTCCTCAAGTTTGGGGTGTTTCCCAGGTGAGAGCTAATCTAGGTCATGTAAGTGTGTGAAATGGTGTAGGGGAAGTGTTTGGGTAGAGGGTGCAGTGATAATAGGGAAATGTAGGTCTTGCTCATGGGTGCCTTTGTAGAGGGCGAGCTGCACCTTATCATGGATGCCATTGTTTCCTAGCTCATTCAATGCCTTTTATTCTTATTCTTATTGCTTTTTATTTTCAAGGGAAAAGCTTGGGGACACTGTCCTGGCGTGGTGACTAGAGGTGACAACGTTACCCACAAGCACTTCACGGAAATGAGAAGGCTGGCTCGTGATGAGACCCCCTTTCTTTTGGCTATGCCACCAAGAGCCACTACCCTGGTTTAGTGACCAGATACATGGTAGTGTCATACCGCTACATGCCCATGGACCTAATAGGTCGACTCATGATGAGACCTCCCATCCACCAACTAGACCTTGAGTTTACTTTATTTTTACGGGTCCCCTTTTCTTACTGAGAAGCCTTTTATTGCTTTCTTGAGAATCCCTGGGCGAAGCATCTCAGAGGTTTTATTTTGGCTTTTAACTCTTGCCAGCTACTTTTACTCTCTGGGCCTTTAGCCCCTTCTTCCCACAAGGCAAGGTACAACCTTTCCGAGTGTGGCAAACCCAATGCCCGAACCAAGGTAGGGGAAGATGAGAGGAATAATGATGAAAAGTGGTAAGTATGGAAGGAATGGACGATGACCTTTCATAGACCCACCCAATGGCAACTCATCCTAAAGGAGAACCAACTTACTAGGGCATTCTGTCACCCCCCAGGTATGAACAAGTTAAAGAGCATAATTTCCAAGAAAACGTTATGAAATGAAGGAGAGTTCAGTGCAACATTTTCAAATGCTTCGAAAATTGGAGTGACACATACCATGATACCCAGACTCATTACCTCATGGAGCAAGACCCACTGCTACTTCAGGACTAGGCTGGTGGGATGGATGCTGCTGCTGCTGCTAGATGGGATGCACTGAAGCAAAGATGGGCCTCTGGGGCCAAGCTCAGGTAGTCTGGCTCTCGGTACTCCATGTCTAGGACCTGTGGGCCTCGAGACAATCTCCTTAGTTATCCCTAGGATAGGGGATAACAGTCCCTCTAGAATCCAAACATATATAACCCAAGTTTCCCTTCCTTACATTCACGGGGTCATTGACAAAATTGCTAGAATCCTTGCCAAAAACGAAATCAATTCTATCTCCAAACCACATAAAACTCTTAAACACCTATTTAAAAGCATTAAGGGTAAATTTGAACCCTCCTCCAAAGTGTCTACTAGATTCTTTGTTCTTAGTAGATAAACTATCACAAGGGAAGTGTCGAGGAAAGTGTGTGCATAAGCTAAATTCCCCCTCAATACACAATAATGCTCCATCATAAAATCCTACATCTGCTTGTCAATGTGCAAAGATAACGACAACTGAAAAAGTGATGTATGAAATCAATAGTAAGGGATGATTCAAAGTCATCATATTCCAACACAGCCTGTTAGAGTAGGGTCTTCAACCTGGATATAATCCTCATGCTACATGAGGTGTAACCCCTGGCTCCACTTGGGGACATGCATTCTATTCAAGAGTGTGTGTGTGGGAAAAAGGTTATTGATCAATTCGAAGAAGCTTTCGAGATCAACATTGGTTTAACATCTAGTCCTAGGATGATCAAAATAGGAAAGAACACTAAACTTGATGAAAGAAGAGATATTGAAAACTTGAACCGTGAGTACAACTATGTCTTAGCAAGGTCATACGATGATTTGAAGGATTATATAGGAGACATAATTCAACACCGTTCCGTTAAAAGAAGGGGTGGAACCTTTTAGACAAAAGCAAAGAGTTCTCAACCCTAAGTTAGCCCCCTTGATCGAAAAAGAGATGCAAAAGATGCTTGATGCAAAGATCATAGCCCTCATTAGACATTCCTCTTGGGTGGCCAACTTGGTTGTAGTTTGGAAGAAGGCTAGTGATATTCGATTGTGTGTCAACTTTAGAAACCTTAATCAACTTTCTCTCAAAGACAATTACCTTTTGTTTAATATGGGAAATTTGTTGCAAAGAGTTACTGCGGCAGGAATACTTTCTATGTTAGATGGTTTCTCAGGATATAATCAAGTTTTGGTTAAAGGGGAATTTCAAATCAAGATAGTATTCACTACCTTGTGGGGAACTTACAAGTATTTAAAAATGCATTTCGGTCTTTTAAATGTTGGATCAACTTTTCGAAGGGCTATGGATTTCGCTTTCAAAAACTTGGTGGGAAAGATAATTGAAATTTACGAAGATGATTTGATTGTGCTGTCCAAACAAAGGAATGCACATGTGCACCATATGAGGAAAGTGTTTGAGAGATGTAGAAAGTATGGAATCTCATTGAATCCTAAAAAATCGACTTCTGGTGTGGACCAGGGAAAATTGTTGGGTCATATTGTTTCCAAAGATGGTATTTGTATTAATCTAGCAAGTGTTGAGTACATTAAGAAGATCCCTTTCCTAGATTGTAGAAACACTTTGTGGTCATTCTTTGGTTAAATCAACTTTATAAGAAGATTCATTCCTAATTTTGCTGAGATTGTCCGACCAATGAATGCATTATTGAAAAAAGATGTTGTGTTCAAGAGGGATGATGGTAGTAAGCAATCATTTAAAGATATTAAAGAAGCTATCACATCGGCATTGGTCCTTGTTAGCCTAGAGTATTCTCGAGATTTTATCGTTTTCTCATTTGCTTTTGAAGATACTATTGTTGGTGTGCTTTTACAAAAGAATAAGGAAAATAATGAACAACCCATTGCTTTCATGAGTAAAAATCTTATGGATGATGAATTGAATTACACTATTACAAAGAAGCAAGCCTATGCCTTGGTGCAATTATTGAAGCAATTTTGAAGTTATGTTGGGTACAAAAAAATAATAGCCTATGTCCCATACCTAGTTGTTAAGGATGTGTTAGCACAACAAGATTGCCTTGGAGTTAGGGGCAAATGAGTATCAAGGATTCAAGAGTATGACCTTGACATTAAATCAACTGAGATCATAAAACGACAAGGTTCAACTAAGATGCTAACCAAAGGAAATTAGAAACCTTTGGGGTTAGATGAAATTGATCAAGTGAATGTTGTCTTGAGTGAATTGGAGAATGATGAGTGGTCTTCGGATATCATCTATTACTTGAAGAATTAATCATGTTCTAACCACTTGGTTGATCACAAAAGGAGAGCTTTGAGATTAAAAGCCATGAGATATTGTTTGATTCAGGATGACCTTGGTTGGAGGAACTTCTATGGAATAGTCCTCAGGTGTGTCAACAAAGAAGAAGCCAACAAATTATTTGAGGGATTACTTTAGGGTATTGTGGGGGGCCACTTCGCAGCTCGTGCTATAGTGCATACAATCTTAAGGATAGGTTACTATTGGCCTACTTTATTCATTGATGTTCATCATTATGTAAGGTCTTGTCAACCATGTGATCTTTTCCTAGGGAAACACTGATTGCCTGTTTTATCTTTGAAGCCTGTTGTAATTGAAGCACCCTTTCAACAATAGGGTTTGGATTTTATCAGTGAGTTTTAAAGATAATTCTAGTAATGGGTACCGATGGATTTTAACTGCTATAGATTATTTCACTAGGTGGGTGGAGGCCATACATATGAAGAAAGCTACCAAAGAAGTTGTGATGAGTTTCCTTGATGATCGAATAGTCACAAGATTTGGTGCCCCAACTAAGGTCACTACTGATAATGCAAAGGATTTTAACTCCTTAGCTTTATCGAATTTTTGCACCAAGTATGGAATTGTTCTAACTCATTCTTCTAACTATTACCCACAAGGAAAATGGATTGGCTTGATCTAGTAATAATAATCTCATGAATATCATCAAGAAAATTATGGGTGAGAACAAGAAGAATTGGGATAGTAAGATTAAGTATGCGCTCTAGGTAGATCATATCACAACTAAGAGTTCCTCTCGAAAAAGCCCTTTTGAGTTGGTATATGGAATGGGAGCAAAGTTGCTTATCAACCTTTAGATTCCTATGTTTCATCTTATGCAACATTTCACGTCAGATCAAGAGGCAGTACAAGCAAGAATTGATCAACTTATAGAATTGGATGAATCTCGACGAAATGATTTTGATCAAATGGTAAAGAATCAAGGTAAAATCAAAGGAACATTTGGTCATAAAGCGCAACAAAGACATTTTGAAGAAGGTGATCTCGTACTCATGTCGGATAAAAGGAAGGACAAGCTTGGTATGCATAAGAAATTTGATGGTTTATGGCATGGTCCTCACAAAATCGAAAGTAAGGCTAGAATTAATTCTTTCTACTTAGCAAGCCTTGATGGGGAGAAGTCGCCTTTTTCTGGTTAATGGACAACTTCTCAAGCTTTACTTTGCAATTGATAGTTGATTTTTATCATTATCATAGAATGAATAAGCTTCTTTGAAGCAGTAATTTAGTTGCGTGTGTTCTTTCATGCATCTTGCTTGCATTCTTTCATTGATTATCATGTTTTGAATAATTGCTCATTGTCATGCATCCTTAGTTGCATTTAATTTTGTTTTTTACATTACAAAAAATGAAAAAATGATGAAAATGAATGAGTGAAGTATTGTTGCATGTCCTTTAATTTTTCTCCATAAACTAAGGTGGACAAGACATCTTGTCTCATTAATGGTTTTATAGTGAGATCTAGTAGTTGATTGACACAGAGTGCAGGACTTGAAGTCCAAAGATTGCTGAGGTTCTTATGCGCTCTACGGTGAGCACATGTCCCCATGTTGGAGCTAGATGTTGTTACCCCTTGACATGTGGGGGTTACTAGAGGATTTTTTTCACGTACCACAATTAGTAGATGAGCCAAAAGTGTGACCATTGTTTTGTTCATGTATTTTATTGGGCCATGCTTAGATGATTTTTGTAAAGTGTTTGAGCTAAGTGGTATCTTTAGAGCCTTTGTGGTTGGTCATGGCCCGTCCTTGTAGTACCCATTTTCAAGATAGTCCTTGCTCTTATGGCCTTGTTCGACTTTCCCTTGGTGGCATTAAGTTGGCACCATGTTGGTCATTTATGGCCTGGGTAGGTATGCGAGGGTCTTGAAATGGATCTATTGGGACATATGATCTAGAGGAGGAACCTTTAGTTTTAATCACTCCTCTCTATGTAAAAGAGTTGCTCCTGTTGTAAAGGTTGTGACACCTATAGAAGCACACTTATCTTATGCCTAAGCATGGACCCCCCTCTTATGTATTTGGCACACTTTGGCTTGGGACTCTTGGAGATGATTCTATAGTTGTTCATGTAGTTTCACATTTCCCGAGGTAGTACACATGTCTCTAGGCACTGGTCACATCATCCAAAAAACCTTTGGGCTACATTTGCATGCATGGTCATTCTTTTGACATGCCACCGGGAGGATCCTTGAGCGTCCTCCCATTTCATCATCTTTTTAGCTATTATGCACTTGAGGAGAGGGTCAACCCCATTTGAAGACACATCTACTAGCCGTTTGCACCTTTATTGGAGGATGTTGGGACCTTTTAGGAGGCCATTCCACTTTTTGATAACACTGCATCCTTTCAAAGGAACATTGTGTATTGGATGCCTTTTCACACCTTGTTTAGTGCTATTGGAGTGAGTCGTCCACACATGTGGCTTTCTTCATATGCGCATTTGGGGCTAGACATTGACATTTCTTGGACATTGCTTCATTGGAGGACTACATTACCATGATTTGAGGGACTTTACTTGCATCTTTGATGGACATTCAGGTCTCTTGACCCTAGTGGACCTCACTTTACTTGAATGGCCTCCTCTCTTGGAGGGTTTTATGTACATGTGGCATACTTCACTTGCATATTGACTTAGTCCTCTTCACTTTGTGAATGACAAGTCACTTTCTTGTATTTTTCTGGGCTAGATCTAGGGAAATAATATTTTTGTATCGAGAGAGATGTTAGATCCCTTATCTATAAAAAGGGAAGCACCTCTCATTGTAATTCATTGCTAGAGATTGGAAGTGTCTACCTTATGGATATCGCTATGGATGGCAAGCAAGAGTGCTCTCTTGTATTATGTCTTGTGGATGCTTTACAAATTGATGGATGTTCTTGGATCAATGGTCTTTGGTGAATTGATTTGATGAGTAAGTGTCTCCTTGAATCTTCATGGATTTTATTTGTGAATTGTTGGCAGTGTGGTATATTTCTCTAGTGTTGGTTGTGTGAGCTCTTCCTCTCTTCTTGATAGGTCCCTTCTTCAAAGCCGTTGGAGGATTGCTAGTGGAGAATCTCCCCCTTGAATCATCTTGAAGCTTGCAAGGCACTAGGAAGATTTATTAGGGTTTGTAGTGGAAAACCCTAACTATCACCCTAGGTTCACTTACATTTTCTCAAGAGGAGCCTTAGATGACCTCATATGCCCCCCAAAAACGACACTAGTCTATTCTTGTCTAGTCAATCATAAAATTCAAAATCCAATTTTTAAAACTTTTTATTTAGGGTAACTCAAGTTTTTGTAGCTTGCATTCAATTTCCAACTAAGTTACCAGGATCCAGATCCACCAGTTTTTTGAAAAACCAGGATCCGGATACGACAAGGAAACAACAAGTACAAACAATATAATAATAATTTTTAAAAATAAAATTTATATTAAAATTAAAAAAGATATAAATTTTAAATATAAATCATTTATCCATGTTACTTTATATTAAAAACTATACTTATACTTATAAAATATCCATAATAAAAACTTTATAAAGTATCTAGGTTTTATCTAGTATATACTTTATGTTTTATACTAGTATATACATTATATTTATCTATAGTATATACTAAGTATAGATATTTGAAGATTTTACAGGTCCTATCGGCTTGCCTACTGGGTCTGTCTTTGACCACAGTTAGGCTCTAAGTTTCAACTGCCAGGTAAAGTATTTTCTGCTGTTTTATAACAGCCAACAATCCAAATGTTTCTTGCTGATTTGTTACGGTTATACTTGCAATTTTGGGTGCTCTAGCATGTAGTTTTAATGTCCAGATATTAGCACATGCATACCAAAATAAATACAACACACCTATAGATCTTTACAGCTGAAAATAAAGAGATCTAAGAGGCTAATCAATGCATTTGTGTACACAGGTATTTTTGGTCAACATGACCCTGTATAAAACCCCTCCAGGGAAAACCAGTTTGGAATATGTATGTATATATGAGGAAAGCAGAAGAAGGAATACAACAAGTACAATAAATGATGGAACCTGATACAATAGCAACTCAATCTGAGTTGATATACAAGCCCAAAACCTCCAAGAGCACCCCAGAATGGTGAGCCCAACATACAAGTTACCGAATCCACTGAATCTGTTCCAACTGCAAATTATGAGCTCAGATTTGGAAACCCCTCCATAGTAATGAAGCTCTGTTGAGTGGCTTTCCTCTGCAACTAATCTCATTGCAATCTGATGGCTAGAAGTCTCTCAACAACTGATGCGCCCCAATCTGGCAATGCGCCCTCCTTAGAAGTAGAACCTTTCTAGTAAATAAGCTATGGTAGATGATGCAAGCCTCCCTCCATGAAAGCTAGCGCCCAAGCTCAAGCATCCTCACAAAACTGACCTCATCCTCATCCTCCAAGAGCTCCTCTCTC
>JZKD02S1677561.1:39253-53954 GCA_000966675.3 Picea glauca
GAACACTGTGAAGGCTTCATGTAGATCTGAACAATAGAGTATATCATAGTTGGAGAACTGGAACATATCCATGTGGAGCTTCTTTTGTCATCATGAGATCTGATCTACTGAGTAGTCATCTTGATGTTATAGGAAATCTTTCACCACGCTTCTGCTGTGCACTGGAGGTTCTCCACCAAGTTAACTTATTTTATCTGCATACAGGAGTCTCTTTCTGGTATGCCTCAAAGTCTTCTTCATACAGTCTTTATTCAATTTCTCTGGAGAACATTCTTGGCATTCATCTGATGTAGAATTCCCACTCATGAATGTTGCGGATGATATAATGACTTATATGGAGATAAGTCTGGTTTACTAGAACAAGTAATCATCATAGTCGTCTCCCTCCATCTGGGAGAACCTCTAGTTCTAGGTCTCGTAATGCTTTCATTCATAAGTCTTCCATACACTTGTCTTCATCATGACTTTCAGTTCTTCAGCTTGATTGCCTTTAGTGAGTTCATATCAGGCTTGTAATCTTGTGATTCTTGATATAATGACTGGTTGTTCTGGTTTTCTCTTTCTTTCTTGGAATCTTCATGTTCTTCTTCATGTTTTTCTTTAGCTCTTGGCTTTATGGAGTTCCTTATGGATTCCATGTTCTAGAGATTCCACTTCTTCCTTGCATCATAGGATCACGGATCTGGATGGACAACCAGGAATACTTTAAGGCTTCTAAAGAAGTCTTCTTCTGCGGCTGAGCTGAACACGTGTTGTCTTTCATGACTGCTACCATGGATATATACATTTCATCATCTTCAATGGATCATAGGATTAGCTCCCTTCTAATCCTTGCTTCAAGTACAAGTGTATATAATCTGCTCCCTCCGTATAACAGAGTCCATGCTTCCATCTGCATCCTTATTGTCTTCTGCAATGTATAATTGGCTTTCTTGCCTTAACAGAGTCCACGCTTCCGTCTTGTTGTCTTCTACAAAACGTCATAAGTCTTTTTCCAGTTTCCTCTCGATTGTTGACTTATTTCTGTCTTTGCTTCTTCTAAGTTTCTTCAAGATTGATTCTGATTTCGACTTATCTTGTAATAGCTTTCACATGATATAGTTCTTCCTGGAACATTTTATCTTTCTAAGAGATAGATATACAAGATATGTACAGAGACGATGCAAACAAGATATGTACAGAAAATAAGAAGAGTGTTGTTACCTTTTTGGAAGAAGAAGTCTCTTCCATCCTGCTTAGTCTTCTTTTGAGGTTTCTCTTTTGCATTGATCGTTGATTCTTCTTGAGCACAGCAAGTCCAAAGTTCTTCAAATGTCGGGTAATCCTTCCTTCTGTTCATGCTTGCGGCAAATGCATCCCATGTCTTGGGAAGACCATTGAGTACTATGTTCACCAATTCCTTCTCTGAGATAATCTCTTCAATAGCTTGTAGTTAATCTCTTAACTGAGAGATTCTCACAAAGTATGACGTTATGTTGTCGTCATCATTCATCTTCATGTCACGAAGCTCATTCTTTAGACTCATAACTTGTCTGATGTTTCTGACTGAGAAGAGATTTGTTAGGGCATCGTACATCTTCTTCGATGAGTCAAGATGGGAGATGTAGGGTATCAAGTGGTCTTTTATGGAATACACTATGATACTCATGGCATTGATGTCAACATCTTTGAACTTCTCCATAGCTGCAACGTTCTGCGGTTCCTTCTCTTCTCCTTCTCCAAACTCTGGCTTCATGATCTTTCCTTTCACAATATCCAGCACTTTATTCTTAGCAAGGATGAGGTCAATCCTTGTCTTCCATGCTCTTAAGTTAGAAGCTCCATCTAACTTGTTCTCAGACTTCATAGAGTTAGTCATGGCTTGCTTGACTTAGTCAAACCCTAGATTTGACCAGAAATCCAAACTTCACGTCTTGGCCTTCTGAGAGTGTCAGGAGATGCACTAGGCTAGGACGCACTGATCTGTCCGAAGATTAGGTCAATCCATTTAATTAAGGTGCCTCAACAAGAGGATTAGGGTTTTTGCAACTGCATCTGCTAGTAACCCTAGCTGCAGTGTCTTGGAAGTTGCTTCTGCTAGTAACCCTAGCAACAATTCCTCAACGAGCTCAATATCCTAGCGGCTATGTTTCCTTCCAGCGTTTAGACTGTCTGAAGGAGGTGTGGGCCCATAACCTGTTAGAATATAGAAGATGGTGTGCTTATTTTACCATTGACGATACCCTCGTCACCCAACCATAGGCCGAAGCCTCCCTCCGAACAGCTTAACCTTGACTAAGAATTACTCCGGAAGCAAACCCTAGGCTAGATAGCCAAACAAAGGGCAACCCACCTTTCCCCAAGGATAGTGCATCACAAAGAGTTGATCAGATAGTCCAAACCCTAGCCAAGAGATAGTCAAGCCAATACTGAAAACTAGTTGTTGCTGCAGCTGCACCTGCAGCTCTCCTCCACATGTGCGCACCAGACTGGGAACTGCAGTGCGCACCAAACTGGGAACTGCAATTCTGAGATGTTATCAAATGAGAACTGGCACCCTATATTTATAGTGTTTTTGCTAGTTTTGTTGGGGCCGACTTCTCCTTCTGGATATGTGTCTATTCAGTATATTATTATTATTTCTGGCTGACTTCTTCTCTTGGAGGCTAATAACCTAATATAAATTATCTTCTTCTGTCGACAAGAATTCTAGGGTTATTAGCCAACTCATTAGGGTTTCTCTTGCTTCCTGGAGTCTCCTATTCTCATCAGGTTCACACGTGCAGGTAAATACCTCCCGCAGCTACCATAATATTAACATAAAGACATGTATGATGCTTTGGTAGGTTTGTACCAAAGCGAGAATGCAAGTCGGAAATTGATTTTGAAGCACCAGCTCGAAACTATTGAGAAGTCATCCAACGATCCACAGAAACTGGCCAAATAGGGGTGACGTCACCCTAGAGCATGCAACGGCTTGTCTCAAAATTCATCTAACTGGGCTGGGAACTGGGTCGAGTCACTCAAAAATCGTGATGATGTGGTCTGTGAAATATCTCGGGCATCCTTCAAATGCAAATGTGTCCACCAACGGAGGGTTAGCTAACCCTAGTGATGCCTGGCAGCAACTACAATAATAATAACACCTTTAAAAAAATATATCCTTGAACGTCTAAATGGCATGACACTTGGCAAGAAACTGCAAGACAAATTAAAACATGTGTTTATACAAGGAAACAAGTCACGTCAGCATCATAAGATAATCAACGTAATATAAAATTCATCTAAACCGGACCATTAAGCCCTGTTATCCCCTATCCTAGTGATAACTAAGGAGATTATGTCTCAAGGCCCACACATCCTAGACATGGAGTACCGAGAGCCATATGACTTGAGCTTGGCCCTGGAGGACCCATCTTTTCTTCAATGCGTCCTATCTATCAGCAACAGCATCCATCCCATCGGCCTGATTCTAAAGTAGCGTTGGGTCTTGCTCCATGAGGTAATGAGTCTGAGTATCATGGTATGTGTCACTCTAATTTTCGAAGCATTTGAATATGTGCACTGAACTCTTTTTTGTTTCATGACGTTTTCTTGGAAATTATGATCTTTAACTTGTCAATACCATGGGAGGATGACAGAGTGCCCTAGTAAGTTGGTTCCCTTAGGGATGAGTTGCCATTGGGTGTGTCTATGAAAGGTCATCGTCCATTTCTTCCATACTTACCACTTTTCATCATCATCCCTCTCATCTCTCCCCTACATTGGTTCGGGCATTGGGTTTGCCAAGCTAGAAGGGTTGTACCTTGCCTTGTGGGAAGAAGGGGATAAAAGCCCAGAGGGTAAAAGTAGCTGGAAAAAGTTAAAAGCCAAGATGAAACCTTGAGATGCTTTGCCGGGAGATTCCCGAGAAAGAAACAAAGGGCTTCTCAGCAAAAAAAGGGAACCCATAAAATAAAATAAAACTCAAGGCCTAGTTGGTGGATAGGAGGTCTCATCATGAGTCGGCCTATTAGCTCCATGGGCATGTAGCGGTATGACACTACTATTCATCTAGTCACCAAACTAGGGTAGTGACTCTTGGTGGCATAGCCAGGAGAAAGGGGATCTCATCACAAGCCACTTCTCATTTCCGTGAAATGCTTGTGGGTAACGCTATCACCACTGGTCACCTCGCCAAAACAATGTCCTCCAACTAATCTCTTGAAAGAAAAAAGCAATAAGACAATTAGTAAAAAGGCATTGAATGGGCTAGGAAACAATGGCATCCATGACAAGGTGCAGCTCGCCCTCTACAGAGGCACCAACAGGTAAGACCTACATTTCCCTGTTATCACTACACCCCTTACCCAAACATCCCCTACACCATCTCATGCATTTACATGACCTAGACTGGTCTTCACCTGCAAACAATCCACACCTGAGGAGGATTAGCCCAATAGGACATACTGAGACCCTCCCCAAACCTGGCTTGTTAAATAGCATAACGTCTTTGAGCATTTGTCTGGGTAAAGGGGGGTTTGATGCACATGTTTGGGTAACTTGATTATTAGATGTGATTGACATTGCTATGATCTCTGTGACTTATGAGCCCATGGAGGGCGTACTTGTTGTTGTTGCAGGACCATGCCCGACGGACAGGTACATATGGGGAGATGATTAGTTCAAACCTCCATGTGGCTAAAAGCCCACCAAATGGATGTTGTGACCCCAGCCAGGGGCAAAGAGATAACAAAAGCTTGCACCGGAGAAAAGGGAGGACGTTCCACCAGAGACACTTTAGCAGGCCTGGACCTAGGGGGGTCTTTCCCTCCGACCATGACGTTGGCAATTGAAGACCCCTGACATCATCATATGGAGCCTTGATCTCATCCAGCTTGGGTTTTGGCATGAGGACGGCTTGGTTGGCACGTGTGCCAGCTTCTGAGGCCTTTTGAGGCCTAGTGTTCCAAGAAGGGGCCTAATGTCACCCTAGGAGGGGCATGACGTCATCCCTAAAAGACAAAAATAGGGTTTTAATCGTCATTTTTATGTAAAACTGGATTTTTGATGTAAACTGGCCATGTCGGCCTTTTTTTACCTAAAATGTAATTAAAGGTCACTTGTATGTATAAATAGAGAGTTAAGACTCATTTTTTCATCATCTTTCACTCACACAAGTGTGAGGTCTGAAATTCGACCTCTTTTAAGACTTATTGGCTAAAATTAAGTGGTGCACAACTCTTGGAGGAGGCTATCTTTGGTGTATTTTTGCATTTTCATGGTGGAAAGTCTTCAACTAGGGTTTGTGGCTAGATTATTCTTGATGAAGTAAGTAGAAATATGCAATCCTTCTTTATTTTGTATGGTTATGGTGCATTTACTTGTTCATTTTTAAGATTATGAAATTGCTAGTGTGAAACCCTAGGAGAAAACCACATGTTATTGTCCTTTTCTTTATAACTCTTCACCTACACGATTTTGCTAGAGAACACCTTCCTTGAAGAATATACTAGAGCCCTACCTTTGTAGCACTCTAGTATCATTGTTTCATTAAGCTTCATACACTTATTTCAAGTTTGATCTAGAGAAGAAGGAAAACACTAGGGCCTAGGGTTACCTACTTCCTAGCATCTTTTCCTTCTAGGGTTTTAGATATTGAGGCCTTAGGTTACTAACACTTCAACCATCCTCCCTTTCCTTTAGCTCATCCATTATCATTTGCATTTTCCCTCTAAGAATTGCTGCTGCAACTTTGACTTCCTTTACCCTAAAAGGCACTACTTCATACCTTGCAAGTCATTGATTGACTAAAACAACTTTTAAGCCATCTACCTTAAGACTTTTACTAACTATTTCTAACATTAGATTAGACTAACCTACTAACTAATTTTTTGTTGTTGCAAAAGATTGCTACGGCCATCTATAACAGCAGTAAATTCATCTTAAAAGCAAGATTTAAAGCTGATTACACATTGCTATCATTGCTTCTGACAATTATTGTCATTTTGTCAAGTTTATACTATCATTTCTTGTCATTTTTTAAGCATTTTTGAGGCATAATTGTGTAGCTATTGCTAAATATATATTGCTGTTATAAATACTTCTGTTGCTTCAGCTTTTATATCACTTGCTTTTTTATCAAAGTCTATGGTTTTATGAAGCACTAACATCATATGGTACTTGAAAATAGCATATTTTCTTGTTGTCTCGTTTTGGGCAAGTACACGTAAATATTATCTCGCTTCATCTCATTAAAACCTTTGGAACTTTTGATCAGAGTGAGTTGTGAGAGGCGTGGGACTTCCCTGATACTTTTACCTTAGCATTCTCAAACCCCCAGGTCACTGGGGACGTCTCCCCTCGGGTACCACTCCTAGATAGAAAGAGGCGTCTTATTAAGGTGACAGTG
Source organism: Picea glauca (assembly GCA_000966675.3). Taxonomy (NCBI): domain Eukaryota; kingdom Viridiplantae; phylum Streptophyta; class Pinopsida; order Pinales; family Pinaceae; genus Picea; species Picea glauca. Next base: position 45,624 of record JZKD02S1677561.1, read on the forward strand.
ATAGGACATCCTCCTTGTTACGCCAATTTAGTATTCACTTGCCTTTGGCTTTGGGCAAGTACAAATTGCGTGATAACAAGCCCCATATTCATATTTTGTCACAAGCTCAAGAAGGTTATACAACTTACTAAGTCAAGGTATGAAATGCTATCAGAGACCTAGAGAGACCAAACTAACACCTAAGTATTAAAAATATTTTCCAAAGATTGTCTCTTCACTGTCATGTAATGATTATGAGATGGTCATAGGGTTAGACTTCAAGGTTAGGCAACTGACATACAAGGGACTGTAGTATCTCATTCATGGGTGCCTTTGATGAGGGTAGACCACACACTTGGTTCCTRTTATTTGCGAGGTGATACCTCCCAAGCCCATTATTTTCATTTTGCCACGTCCAGCCATAGGAGATAACCAAAAGAATATGTAGCGCTCTGGCGATATTCCTATGATTGACGACCTTTTATTTTTGTTTTTTGTTTTTCTTTCCTTGGATAAATTCATTTTGTTTTTCTTTCCTTGGATAAATTCATTTTATTTTTCTTTTGTCCTCTCGTGTTGAAAAACACCTTCTTAAATGCTTCAAATACCCAAGAGACTATGTAACACCCTGGCGATGTATCTTCAAGTGCTATGGGACTAGGCGAGCCTCTGAGCAGGTAACCAAGGCAAGATTTTGCTAGTCTCCCTCTGATCCTAAAAGCTCCTTCTTCCCATAGAATGAGGAACACTCCCTTCTTGGGTCAGTAACCTAAAGAGATGGATATGACAAGTATTGACAAGATGGAAAGTGGTAAGCATGATCGGGAATGGTACGATGACAGATTCAAAACAAACCCCAGTAGTGCTCCATTTTCCCCAAGAGTAACCTAATCCCCCAAGAACCTAAGATAACAAGTCAGGTTATGACACAGGAAGAAATATAACCAACGAGCTAACAACTAGTAGTTAGAAGGGACTCTCTGAGACAAGCTTAAATGCCTTAGATATTAGATTGATACTCAACATGATGAAGGACTTACCAACTTGCAGCATGCTTCTCAAGGATGTCTGACAGGCCCGTCCAAATGTCATGGGTGTCATATGTTGCTCATGCCACTAAGAGATGCTTACACTTTGAAGGAGGATCAAGAGTTCAAATTTACACGTACATGCACATCTTCCAACTTTCCATGTCTTTAGCCTCGACGCCTTTAGATGTTCTTTTTGAAATAGTTATCCACCGATGGGAGGGTAATAAGACCCACAGTGAGATAAACTGGAAATAGATGAAAAAAACATCTAGGGAGAATCCAGAGATTCCCTTCCGACCTAGTTGAGAGGAAGGAAAGGCGCATCTTTTGCTCGGTTTCTCGTCAGATTCTGACAGGGAAATTATCTGGGGCGCATTTTCCAGTTGTTGAGGTTGCGACACTTGGGGAGGACACATTTGGGGTTCCCAAGCGATCATCAGATCAGATCCAGGGAAATCCTTCCAACCCATTTCACAGTAGGCCAGCACGATTAGTTTGAGACACATATCAGCCGATTCCGACGGTAGAATCACTAGGGCACAGTTTCCAGTAGCAGAGGGGGCACATTTCCCAACGGGATCCATCCAGTGTCATGACATACCAGCAGATGGTCGATCAATCACCAAAGTTGAGAGGAACAGCAGGACGCACTGTTTGGGACAGTTTCCAGGCCGATCCGAGAGGTCTAGCCACCAAGACAAACTTTCCATACTTGCAACAGTTGTCTTGCAACAGATTCTAGATCTCATCCATTGATCCCGCAACATTCTTTCAGTAACCGGTACTATTGTTTTAGTTTACTTATTGTATTCCGACTAAGATCCTTTTGTCACTGATCTAGCCGAGTGATTTATTTTATTCAGTCACATTTGGCATTTGTACCCCGCAAAGATATCATAATATAAGTTTTGCAGTCTTTTGTCGCCATTATTATTTGTATGCTCATTTATATGTTGTAAACGCTTAATCATACACACATATCAGCAGAGTTTCTTAGACTAGCCGAATTTGGGATATTATAGTGGTATCAGAGCTTTAGTCCTGCCAACCTGTGACTAAAGACGATGAGTGCAGCAGAGGACCCAGGGGGCCGTGAGTATGTAGATGACGAATATGTCACTTACAACAAACGCAAGGAGGTAAGACCTAGACCTGATTTTCCCCCTTTTCCTCCCAGCTTAGAGGAAAAGGAAGAGGCACACAGGGAAGCACAGAGAAGGACAGAGCGTGAGGTTGAGCATGAGGCAGAGATGATGTTAGGAAACAGATATGAGAGACCATAGGGCAGTGGTAAGGCCCCCATGGAACCAGAGGAAGCCTTCATGCAGGTACTTAGCAATCTGGTAGTCAGCCAGCAAGCCATGACTCAATCTTTAGCGCAGATGGTTGATAAATTGGCTATAGTGGGCACACAAGCCCCACATGCAGCACAGCGGAACTCAGGGGCAGGCAGTAGACCCCAGTCACCTACTCGCACATACACCTCTTCGAGTAGGATTCCCAGGACATTGTTCCCCAGTTTTCAGAGGGCAACCCCAACATCAGCACAACAGTCGATAGCACAGAGGCCGCCCACTCAGACGAGGGACATTGAAGAGTACAGGAGGGAATATGCAGCATTTGGCCGTGACTTCCATCAGGACATGACCCTGGTCGATTATTGTGGACTCAGACTTAAGAACCGCCCCAAAGAGCCTTAGAGAGGAGGACAACAGCAGCAGCAGGGACATAACATTGATTTCATCCAAAAAGTTGGTAAACTCACTATACCTTCTTTTGACGGATCGTCCAAATCCACAGCCAAAGCTTGGGTACAAAAACTAGACACGTACTACAAGCTCAACCAGATGACCAAGACAGAAGCCATCAGTTCCGCTACCCTACACTTGGAGGGTGAGGCACACGAGTGGTGGCATCATGGACTGGTGACGTTGGGACACAGTCACATCACCTCCTACAGGGAGTTCACAGAGAGACTCATGGATAGGTTTGACAGAAGGGATCCAGAGATCCATTTCAGGGATCTAGCCCAGTTGAGACAAACTGGCATAGCAAAGGCATTCATCACAGAGTTTCTGCGAGGGGCAGTGGCAGTGACAGAGATATATGAGCCCAGGTTGATCATGTTATTCACAAAGGGGCTCACAAAACCCTTGAGAGCATGGGTGAAGGCATACAGGCCTCACACCTTGCAGGATGTCATCTTACACACTCGAGATTTGGCAGACTCGGTGCCGAAGACTAAGCCCTTTTCCAAACCCTTCATACCATAGAGGGACCGAGACAGGAAGCCATTCCAGAGAGAATGGAAGGGCAAGGAGAAGTTGGATGATGAGACGAGGCGAGAGCTTATGAGGAAGAAGCTTTGTTTCACCTACAGAGACCCTTGGGTCCTAGGCCACGAGTGCATGGGCAAGGGAGAGATTCATTATATTGAGGTGGCAGCAGACAGTGTGGACAACAAGGAGGAGGAGCATGACAATGGATCCATTAACTCGGAGGAGGAGTAGGCACAGGCAGAGGAGCAGCCTCCCCATAGACCACCAACAGCGGCAGGGACCCACCCACCGGTAGTTCCACAATCTCATGAGCAGGCTAACAGACAGAAACTAGCAAAGGGAAGAGTCATAGCGACCCTTTCTAGTGTTCCCAGGTATGATACCCTCCGAATTAGGGGGACTATTCAGGGACAACGGGAAATCGCCCTGATAGATGGTGGGGCCACCCACAACTTCATTGATGCTTCATTGGTATCGAGACGGGCACTTGGGACAGAGGAGTTTGAGGGGTTTGATATTGCAGTAGCAGATGACCATACAGTAGAGTGTCTAGACAGAGTTCTGGACTTGGACATAAAGTTAGACAACTACACAGTGAGAGACACATTTTATGTGGTTGACCTATATGACACAATTGTGGTATTGAGAGTCTAGTGGTTGATCACATTGGGTAAAATCACCACCAACTACCAAACCTTGAAGATAAGGTTCAGAGACAGTGACGAGAAGAGGGTTGTTCTAAGGGGCATGTCGACAAGAGCACCCAGGACAGTTTCAACCAAAAGGATGGAGAAAATATTCAAACATGGGGAGGTAGCATATGCCGCAGAGTGCTTGATCACTACGTGGAAGGATTCTGAGGGTCGACAACAGTACCAGACAGAGATCAGGAACTTGTTGGGACGACATCAACATGTTTTTGGTTTGATTCCACCAGGGAGACCACCTGACAGGGGGTTTGAACACACCATTGAGTTGGAGGAGGGGGCCAAACCTATGATCACACCACCCTATCGTCATCTTAGGAGGTTCAAGGATGAGATAGAGAAAGCAATTAAGGAATTGCTAGAGATGGGACACATTAGACCGAGCAGCAGTCCATTCGCTTCTTCAGTTGTCTTAGTTCTGAAGAAGGATGGTACCATGAGGATGTGCATTGATTACCGAGCCTTGAACAAGAAAACCATCAAGAACCAGTATCCTATCCCTTGCATTGACGAGTTGATGGATGAACTGCATGGGGCAGTTTTCTTCTCGAAGATTGACCTACGCTCTGGGTATCATCAGATCAGCATACGAGAGCAAGACATAGAGAAGACGGCATTTCAATGTCACTTTGGTCATTTCGAGTTTCTAGTTATGCCATTTGGGCTAACCAATGCACCGGCTATATTTCAGTCTTGCATGAACCACATATTCAGGGATCAATTGAGGAAGTCAGTCTTGGTTTTCTTCGATGACATCTTGGTCTACAGCGAGACATGGCAGGAGCATATGAGGCGCTTGGATGAGGTATTGGGCATCATGAAGGCGTAGTCACTATACGCCAAAGAGTCCAAGTGTGAGTTATGTATGACAGAGGTACTTTACTTGGGCCACATCATCAGTGCACAGGGGGTTCAGGTACACTAGGAGAAGATCAGGGCCATTCAGGATTGGCCAATGCCCAGGAATGTGACAAAGTTGAGGAGCTTCTTTGGGTTATGCGGCTATTACATGCAGTTTGTCAGGGGTTTTTCTCATCTTGGAGCACCACTGGCGGATCTCACCAAGCATGGGGCTTTTATCTAGACCAATGAATCACGGAAATCCTTTGATCACATGAAAGAAGTCATGGGAACATGTCCAGTGTTAGCATTACCAGACTTCACTTTACCATTTGTACTAGAGTGTGATGCGTCCGGTGAGGGTATCGAGGCAGTTTTGATGTAGGGAGGTCACCCCATTGTATTCGAGAGAAGGACGCTCAGTTAAGCCGAGAGGTTGTACTCCATTTATGACAAGGAAATGCTCAAAATCATGCATGCCTTAACCAAATTCAGACAATATTTGGTGGGCAACAAATTCGTGGTCAAAACAGATCACAACAGCTTAAAGTATTTCCTTGAGCAGAAGGATCTCAATGAGCGCCAACAAAAATGGGTGACGAAGGTGCAGGCCTTCGACTTCAACATAGAGTATGTCAAAGGGAAGAAGAACATTGTGGTCGACGCGCTATCTAGGAGACCTGCGGCATGTTCTTTGATGGAGATTTCAACTAATTGGAAATCCCACTTGTTAGTGGAATATTCCAAGAACAAGTTTGCTTGTGAGGTTCTGGATGGACAAATTCAGGATGACAAGTACAAGGTCATTGATGAAGTCGTATTCTACAAGGACAGAGTCTACTTAGTACCAGATTCAGGGCTCAATAAGAAGATCCTCACAGCAATTCATGATTCATCACTAGCAGGGCATCAGGGGTTTTTCAAAACCTACAGGCAGATCAGGGAGAGGTTCTCATGAAAGGGCCTCAAACAGGACGTTATGAGGTACATCAGTGAGTGTGTGAACATGTCATAGCATACGCTTCCAGCAGGGCTACTTCAGCCACTTCCCATTCCGGAGCATAAATGTGAGAGCATATCGATGGACTTCATCACAGGCCTACCCAAGGTCCAGGGTAGGGACTACATCTATGTAGTGGTCGACAAATTGACCAAGTTTGCTCACTTCTATGCAATACCGACAGAGTACAACGTAGTTCAGGTAGCCAAGTTATTCTTCAGATAGGTCTGCAGACTTCGTGGGTTGTCGAGGAACATCATCAGTGACAAGGACAGACAGTTTATTGGGACATTCTAGAGCGAGTTGTTTAGATTGGTGGGGACAAAGTTGACAACCAGCACCAGCTATCACCCACCGAGATCGTCAACAAGTGGGTTGAAGGGTATTTGAGGAACTATGTGGGTCGACAGCAGAGAACATGGGGTAGGTGGCTACAATTAGGAGAGCATCGTTACAACACCGCTTCCGACATGTCCACTGGTATGACACCCTTCCGAGCATTGTAGGGGTATGATGCTCCCACTTTAGTAGACTTGGTTTTCGGGGAGAGCAAAGCTCTCAAGGCCAAGGATTGGATCACAGAGAGTCGAGAGATTCTCAATTTGCTAAAAGAGAACCTGCAAACAGCACAAAATCGGTAGAAGATGAGTGCGGACAGGCATAGGATAGAGCGCATCTTTGAGCTTAGGGATATGGTTTTCTTGAGACTCCAACCTTACAGACAATCATCTCTGAAGAAGAATTGGGTCGAGAAGCTCAAGCCCAGATTTTATGGACCTTACAAGATCATGCGTCGGGTAGGCCAGGTTGCTTACGAGCTAGAACTTCCAGAGGGGAGCAAGATTCATAACGTGTTCCATGTATCATTCCTCAAGAAGGCGGTAGGAAAATTCATCAGCACATCAGAGGAGCTTTCCCCATTGAACGAGGAGGGACAGTTGGAGTTGGTTCCGGAGGAGGTGTTGGAGTTCCGAGAGCAGAAACTGAGTAGGGTCATCGGAGAGTGTTTGATCAGATGGAGAGGGCTTCCAGTAGAGGATGCTACTTGGGAGAGCTAGCATGTGTTGCAGCACCCTGGATTAGTATTGCTTGAAGACAAGCAATTTCGGGAAGGGAGGACTGTAAGGTCCCTTTCCAAATAGGAGCTCCAGAAAGGAGGCTTAATGGTTTAAACAACCCCGTTAGACTATAGCCAGGGCCAGAAAGTGGTAAATAGGGTTACTAGAGGTCATTCCATCTTAGGGTGTTATAATTTGATAGTGGCATTGAGCTAGAAGTGGCTAAAAGCGCTTTTAAGCCAACTTGAGCTAAAAATAGAATAGATGAGCTAAAATTAGAGTCAACAGCGAATTAGTGTTTTGGGAAGCTACAAGAGAAGGTAAAGCGACCTAATTCATTATTATGCAGATATTGACTTGTCATTGAGGAGAGAGGCGCATCTCGGGAGAGAGAGCTTAGTGGATTCCAGGAGGAATACACCAGTGGTTGATTTTGGTGTTGAGAGACACACCCTAGTCACCAGGAAGATCGCATAGGTCTTCCATCAGTCTTTAGCAACAATTATACAGTTTACAGCAGCAAGGGCACACTTAGTCAGGGTGAGAGCGCAGCTTTTGAGGAGGTATTGAGTCGAGTTGTCCCATCCAGGGAGAATCCAGAGATTCCCTTTCAACCCAAATGAGAGGAAGGCAAGGCGCATCTTTTTCCCAGTTTCTCGTCAGATTCCAACAGAGAAATCATTTGGGGCGCATTTTCCAGCCGTTGAGGTTACGACACTTGGGGAGGAAGGACACATTTGGGGTTCCCGAGTGATCATCAGATCAAATTCAGGGAAATGCTTCTGACCCATTTCACAGTAGGCCAGGGCGATCAATTTGAGACACATATCAGTCGATTCAAACGGTGGAATCACTACAGCGCAGTTTTCCAGTAGCAGAGAGGGCGCATTTCCCCAAGGGGATCCATCTAGGGTCCAAACATACCAGCAGAGGGTTGGTCAGTCACCAGAGCTGAGAGGAACAACAGGGTGCACTGTTTGGGACAGTTTTTGGGTCGATCTAAGAGGTCTAGCCACCAGGGCGAACTTTCTTGACTTGCAGTAGTTGTCGTATGAGTTGTCGTAGCTTGCACCAGATTTTACATCTCATCCATTGATCCTGCAACATTCCTTCAGTATCGAATACTATTGTTTTAGTTTACTTATTGTATTCCAACTAAGATCTTGTTGTCACTGATCTAGCCGAGTGATTTATTTTATTCCGCCACATTCGGCATTTGTACCCCGCAGAGATATCATAATATAAGTTTTGCAGTCTTTTGTTGTCATTATTATTTGTATGCTCATTTATATGTTGTAAACAATTAATCATACACACACATCAGCAGAGTTTCCTAGACTAGTCGAATCTAGGATATTACATTATCAATACATTTATGTTTCTAGTTTCTCCGTGAGCATCAAAGAACTTTCATATACAAATTATCATAGAGATATA
>JZKD02S1677561.1:71077-81441 GCA_000966675.3 Picea glauca
GAAGCCAGGTTGTGTGGTGGATGCCATCTGCAAAACTGTGACCATCCGTGGTGGTGAGTGGGTTTTCCATCTGTGCAAAAGGGTATTGTTGGTCATGTAGTCTCTCAGCACTCCATATCTGCAACCTAAGGGCCTCGAAACATGATCTCCTTAGTTATCCACAAAATGGGGATAACAGATACAAATCCGAATTTTAGCACAACGTACCATCCACGGTCAGATGGAAAGACGGAGAGAGTCAACCAAGTAATTGAAGACATGTTGAAAATGTATCTGATGGATATGCCATCTAAGTGGGAGGATTACTTGCATTTGGTTGAGTTTGCCTATAATAATGGGTATTAAGCTTCCTTGAAGATGAGCCCATTTGAAGCTTTGTATGGTAGAAAATGCAATACTTCAGTGGGTTGGGACAACCCAGCAGACGGACTGGTACTTGGCCAGAATTGTTCAAGCATATGGAAGACTAGATAGTTAGAATTAAGCAGAATTTGAAGGCAACACAAGATAGACAGAAGAGTTATGCAGACAAGAATTGGACGGCTAGAAAATTTAAAGAGGGAGAACATGTGTTTTTGAAAGTGAAGCCCAAGAAGAGCGCATTTAAGTTGGGCAATTGTACAAAGCTAGCTGTCAAATTTTATGGTCCTCTTGAAATATTGGATAGAGTAGGGCTAGTTGCATACATGCTCATGTTGCCTACTTCCATGAATGTGCACAATGTATTTCATGTCTCTTTGTTGAAAAAGTATGTACATGACCCTAACCATATTATTAATAGGAATTTGATTCAAGTGGAGCCAAAAGGAGACTTCTAGGTATAGTCGGTGCGCATATTGCACAGAAAAGTCAAAATGCTCCAAAATCGAGTCATAGAACTAGGAAAAGTTCAGTGGACCTGCTACGGTCCTGAAAAAGCTACTTGAGAGCATGAAGATGCCACGTGGGCAAAGTACCCGCGACCTTTTGAAGAACTTTGAAATTTTGATTTCCGTTTCGTATATGCACGGAGTGTTGAGTTTTGGTGTACCTTGGGAAGTGGTCCCCTTGTGGTTGTAGATCTCTAACCACAAGAGGGAAATGTTTGACCCTTTGTGCATCATACTTTATGTCTAATTTCACATTGACATTTTTCCTAAGTCAAAAAGGTGAAATTTGTCACTTGAGGCAAGAGTGACTATTAATTCATTTTGTGGGTGAATTGGGGGACATAAAGTGAACTTAGGAAACTCAACCCAAAGTGGGTTTCTAAGTGAGATTCTTTTGAGAAGATCTCACCCATTGATTAGAAATGGCTAAGGGTGATCCTAGCCATTGATTTCTAGGTTTCCTTATGGATTGTTTAAGAGGGGTGCATAGGGAAAATGGAGGCTCATTCACTTATCTATTCACTTGGAGAGTTTGGAGGGGAGCATTGAGAAGAGAATGGAAGCATTGGGAGAGGAAAGCTTGGACGCCATCTTTCATGGAAGGCACAAGGAGGCTTAGGGCCTTATTATTTTGTGGTGTGGGTTCTTGCTTGGTGTAGGGTGCACTCTTGGAGGAAGGCGTAAGCTTAGCAAGCACTAATAGTTCTTGAGCTATTGCAGATCTGATTGGTGGACGTTTGAGACAGCATTCAAACAAAGAATTGTATGCAAGGGTTTCTCAAACAGCCAAGGGAGGATCAAGGGCACATCAGTTCTGTGGAAGAGGCAACAAAGGAGAGAGGGCGAACTTGCTTGGACGCATTCTTCTTGGAAACTTCTAGCAAAGATTAAGAGGAGCTTGCTACTTGTACTAGTTCCATTGTATTTGTTTGCTTGTTGTATTCCATGCTTGAGACATCACATATATACACTTTCATTCTCAATCGGTTTTCCCCGGGGGGGGGGTTTCCAAGGTCATGTTGACCAAAAATACTTGTGTTCAAATTTCATGTATGCTTAGTGTTTAAATCAGTAGGAGCTTGTTAAGATCCTAGAGGAGTGCTATATGTTTTGAGGTTTTCATGTGCTAACATTCAATGACTAAAGCACTTGCAAGGGCACCTTAAAAGAACATAAAACCATCACTTTGAAGGTAGTTTTCTTGGCAGAAATAAACAGACCTGTTTGTTGTCCAAAAACAATAGCAAGGACAGATTTGGTTTCTTGAACTTAGAGCCCAACAAGAGGTCAAAGACAGACCTGTTGAGCAGCCTTCTAGTTCCATAAAAATCTACATGAAGGACAGTGCCAAAATAAGGGGGAGGGTGTTATCGCACAATCTGTACTTGCCCAAAGCCTAAAGGCAAGTAGGCCGAGATTGGCATAACACGGAGGTAATCCTGTCATTGTCACCTCAACAAGGTACCTCTTTCTATTTAGAAGGAAGATAACTCTACTCCAAGGGAGACATCCCTGGACCTAGTGGGTTGATGAAGGGAAAGAAATAATGAGCAAACCACCCCCCTCTCCAGGTCACTCAAGTCAAGTTTAAGTCTTGAAGGATGAAGCAAAATAAAGTGTACCTTCCCCTTGTCAATAAAACAACAAACATTAAAGGAAATAACAAATGATAATGATGCTTCATCGAGACAGTAAACTTGTAAATATATGTTGGCAGTCTATGTATGTAGCGAATGACAAGTAAATGATAGCAATGAGTAACAGCTGCAATTTGTATCAACAAGAACACACTTATGTAGGCAATGTAAACAAGTATTAAAAGCATCAATGATAATACTTTGTCTTGTGTGAGTTCTCTAAATGTATCAACCAGCAATTAAATTTAAACAGACTGCCAATGATAACTGTAACAACAGCAGAGATAAATTATGACAATGATAATTAAGCTTCAGAAATGTACTTTATGAAGGAAATTAAACACACACATTAGCATTTATTGATTGTACCTTGCCTTATACAAATCTTGGGCTGATTTTGTTGATGATTGCAGCTATGTGAAACATTCTCCAGCTTACAAACCTGTGAGATGTGGATCATTGCAGCTATGTGAAATATTCTCTAGCTTACAAACCTGAGAGAAAGCCCATGAAGAGGGTGTGTGGTTCCTATCTGAGACAGASCTGGAACGTAGAGATGACCTCCTCCATACAGAGAGTTGAGAAGAACTCCAGATGAGTATCYTGTGGGAAAGGCGATCTGTTGAGATGGACGTGCCTGTGGCGGAGCACAAGGTGAACGTGTGAAATCCCAAAGTGTTGGGTGCATCATCATGATAACAGAAATGAAGATGATGTATTAGCCTCCTCTTAGCAGAAGAGTTGACGAGAAACTCCAGATGACTCTCCTATGTAATGTAGTGGAAAAGAAGATTTGTTGAGTGGACGTGCCTGTGGACGAGCACAGGTGAACGTGTGAAGAAGTGGTTCTTATGTGTAATGCAATGAGCCAGAGATATGGACATCCCCATGGATGTGCCCCTAGTGGATGAGCACTAGTGGGTGTATCAAATCCCTTGCTATATTGTTCAAGAGTCAGACCTGCGTGTAACCCTAATTGAAATGTAAAGGGTACAGATCGGCCCCACCTTAATGTGATTAGTAATAAATGTAAAAATTAATTAATCTGGTTAATATTAATTATATTATGAGCTAGTGAGGTCAGCCCTATTGTGCCAATAGACACTTATGTTGACAGGTTTAGTCTAGTATAAGTAAGGATAAATTCCCTATTAAGGAATCATATCTTTCAAGAGAATTTGGAAATTTCAGCAAGTACACCTTCTTGGGAAAAGTGTGCACCTCTCTTGGGCGCTAGTCTTCTAGGGTTTGAGCACCCTCTTGTGTGCTAGGTTTTATCTTGGTGGTGAAGTTCTTTCTCTTGAAGAATATAGCAAAGGATTTGACTAGTTTCTTCCCTTGTTGAAAAGGGTTTCCCAGGATACTTCTTGTGTTCTTGTGCATGGTGCTTCTTCTTGTGATCTTGGTTGTTGCAACATTTATGGTTATGGTTAAATGCTAAAGATGGAATGATCTTCATGCTTAACCTTGACTATTAAAAAAATCAACATGGTTTCAGAGCATAGGTCTTGAAAGAACCCATTGCACAAGCATCTACCAAGTCTCCTCTCACTTTTGCAGAACCGTAGGGCCCTCCTATGGTTTCTAGAAAAATCCGTACGACCCTCCTTTCTTTGGTGATCCAGCCCTTAATACTTGGACGTTGGGGCTATTTTTGGCATAGAAGAGTACGGCCTCCTCCAGCGCATCTCCAAAAGCTCTCAAAGTGAAGTTCCGAGAAATTTTGATTTTTGGCCCTAGGGTTTCTAGGGTGCCAAAATTTCCTACAGAATATTAATCTTAGATTTCTAAAGAAACGTTTCTCTTGAATCAGAAAGCATCTCTGTGACACTATCAAGTTGATTGTTGGCAGTCATAAGACCAACATAATCCAAGGTTACTAATTCAACCTAATCATAAGGTTTTCAAAATCCTGTTGGCGATATTTTGAAGAAACCAATCAAATGAAGAACAGAGCCTTAGTAGAAGATAGGCTTGATGGAGAAAGCAACTTCAGCTCCTGGAAATCAAGGCTTTAGGTCACCCTTAAAGAAGATGACCTCTTGGATGTGGTAACTAAAACCTTACCTGACACAGCTATAGATGTAGAGAAGAAGATAAGAAAGGAAGAAGATGTCAAAGCAAGGAAATTAATCATCTACTCAGTAAGAGATCATCTCTTACCTCTTATTGCCAACCTGAAGACAGCTTATGATATGTATGAAGCACAAAAAGAAATGTTTGAAAGTGACAACACCCTCTGAGCTATTACCTTGAAGAGCGAACTTCAAAGTACCAAGATGACGAAAGGTGACACAGTTGCCATCTTCTTTATGAAGTTATCAGAGATTAAAGAACAACTAGAGACCATCGGAGAAATCATGTATGATAGAGAACTTGTCTTAACCACTCTCAACAACCTTCCAAAAAAGTGGGAGCCTTTCCTTCAGAGTATCAGTGGAAGAGAAGCTCTACCAACCTTTGATCGTCTATGGACAAATTGTACTCAAGAAGAACTTAGACTTAGAAATAGAGGAGTGGAAGATTCCTCGGAAGAAAGTCATGCTCTTGCACTTCATACAAGAAAGGAGGAAAATTCAAAAGAAATTCCAGGCAAACATTTAAAGGTGAAAAGTCTTCATCAAATCCAAGCTATCAAAGAAGAGATGTTTCATAAATTCAGTGCTTCAGATGTTACAATTATGGACACTATGCAAGAAACTGTCCAACCAGGAAGAAGGGAAGACAATATGCTTCCACCGCTGGCATTGATCCAAAACCACCTCAAAAGAATGAAGAGAAGAGAGAGGAGAAGTACTTCCTCTAAAACTAAAGCATGACTACAAACCAGGTAAATCAATTGATTTCAAATTTTATAGTTGATTGCATTTTGGAATAAATCCCTAGTATGGGAGCCCTCAAAGACTTGGACCATTATCCCTGGTACAAGAGTCCAAACCATATTTAATTGATTATTATGCGAGAACAAGCAGAGACGTTGTCCTTAAAGAAGAGATATCCATTCAACAAACCTAGAGAACCTCAGTAAGACAATACCTTCTCCCCCTTCAGCAGCTCAAAGGGAGACAGACGTTATTCAAGTTGATACAGTTGCACCAGTTGATATGTTCAGAGATATTGCAGTAGGACATAAAAGGCCTACCTAGACTCACTCTGCAAGGGGAAGAGAAACATACAAGCCTCTCAAGGCACATCCCGAGAAAGCAAAAGAGATTTTTCGAGCTATCCTTCAATCATGAGACACCTCATTGATGTTGAGCCTCCTTGTCTTAGAAAAGAAACAAGAGAACAGATATGGCAAGATGCCATAACAGAAGAATACCAGTATATCTTATAGAATGATGCATAAGATATTATTCAAGGACCAGAAGGGAAGTCTGTGGTAACTTCCAAGTGGATCTATAAGATCAAACATGCAGCTGATGGAAGTGTCTAGAAATACAAAACGAAATCTATAGCCAGAGGTTTCTCACAAACAGAGGGAGTTGTCTATGATGAAACACTTGATCCAATAAAACCGATACACTTCCATCCGTACTACCACACATGAGTTGGAAACTATATCAAATAGATAAATTCTTGATAAGTTTAGATTTCAACAAGAGTGTCGTTGATCCAAACCCTATATCATTATAGTGTTGATGATGAGAGCCTGATTTTGATGACTTATTCAGAAAGCCTTGTTGTTGGATACAAGTAATCCTTGACTTTTGAATTCGAGATGAAGAATCTGAGTATGATGCATTACTTCTTAGGACAAGAAGTATGACAAAGGACCGATGAGATTTTCCTGAGTTAAGGAAAATATACAGTGAAAATATTAAAGAAGTTCAAGTATGACAGAATGCAAAATCCACTGTGATGAATGATGATTCAGACAAGACTGATCCACAGCTGATTGGATCATTGATGTATCTGGTTAACACCAGACTCTATTCATGCCATGCAGTGAATGTGCTTAGTCATTTCATGAGTCAACTGAAACAGACTCACTAGACAACAGCAAAACATGTATTAAGATATATACGGGGCACAGTTGGATATGGCCTGAGATATGCCTCTAGTGTGAACTTGAGTTTGCAGGATATGTCGAATCAAATTGAGCAGAAAGTACGGTGGACCGAAAGAACACATCCGGTTGATGTTCTACCATGAAGTTTGCCATGGTTTCCTGATGCAGCAAGAAACAAAACTCTGTGGCTTTGCGTACCACAGAGGCAGAGTATATAGCAATGAGTGTGCGAAGCAATGTGGCTTCACAAGCTTCTGACAGATTTACTTGACCATGAGATGGATCCTATAATGATAACCAAGAGTCGTGTATAAATCTCCTTGAGAACCCAGTGTTTCCTGATGGATCGAAACACGATGAGATGAAATATCTTTATATCAGAGATATGATGCAGAGGAAAATCATACACATGCAGTACCTTCCTACACATGAGCAGATTGCAGACATCTTCACCAAACTAACCTGGTGAAGAATGCCTCCCTAGTTGAGAGGGAGTGTTGATGACTCCAGCCAAGACAATATTCAAAGTACATCTGTGTGATACTTGGCATGATGAAGAATACCTCCCTAGCTGAGAGGGAGTGTTGATGATTGCTATGTGAGACATTCTCCAGCATACAAACCTATGAGATGTGGATCATTGCAACTATGTGAAATATTCTCCAGCTTACAAACCTGAGAGAAAGCCCATGAAGAGGGTGTGTGGTTCCTATCTGAGACAGAGCTGGAACATAGAGATGACCTCCTCCATACAGAGAGTTGAGAAGAACTCCAAATGAGTATCCTATGGGAAAGGCGATCTGTTGAGATGGATGTGCCTGTGGCGGAGCACAAGGTGAACGTGTGAAATCCCAAAGTGTTGGGTGCATCGTCATGAGAACATAAATGAAGATGATGTATTAGCCTCCTCTCAGTAGAAGAGTTGACGAGAAACTCCAGATGACTCTCCTGTGTAATGTAGTGGAAAAGAAGCTATGTTGAGTGGATGTTCCTATGGACGAGCACAGGTGAACGTGTGAAGAAGTGGTTCTTCTGTGCAATGCAGTGAGCCAGAGATATGGACATCCCTATGGATGTGCCCCTAGGGGATGAGCACTAGTGGGTGTATCAGATCCCTTGCTATATTGTTCAAGAGTCAGACCTGCATGTAACCCTAATTGTAATGTAAAGGGTACAGGTCAGCCCCACCTTAATGTGATTAGTAATAAATATAAAAGATAATTAATCCAGTTAATATTAATTATATTATGAGCTAGTGAGGTCGGCCCTATTGTGCCAATAGACACTTATGTTGACATGTTTAGTCTAGTATAAGTAAAGATAAATTCCCCATTAAGGAATCATATCTTTCAAGTGAGTTTGGAATTTTCAGCAAGTACACCTTGGGAAAAGTGTGCACCTCTCTTGGGCGCTAGTCTTCTAGGGTTTGAGCACCCTCTTGTGTGCTAGGTTTTATCTTGGTGGTGAAGATCTTTCTCTTGAAGAATATAGCAAAGGATTTGGCTAGGTTTTCTTCCCTTGTTGAGAAGGGTTTCCCAAGATACTTTTTGTATTCTTGTGCATGGTGCTTCTTCTTGTGATCTTGGTTGTTGCAACATTTATGGTTATGGTTAAATGCTAAAAATGGAATGATCTTCATGCTTAACCTTGACTATTAAAAAAAATAACATATTTAAGTAGGTTAGTAGGATAATAATGCTGCAAAATGATGGTTGTAGCAGTGATTGTGACAGCAACAAGTTAGTTGTTAGTATTTCTAAACTAGTTTAGCAAGTTAGTTCAAGTTAGTAGGGTATCAAGTAGAGAAACTGAGTTTGAAGGTTGATGATCCTTGTCAACGGTTAAGGGATGAGACTAGTGCCTTTTAGGGGTAATGGAGTCAAGGTTGGCAACTCTTCCTAGGGATGGTAATAAATGATAAAGCACAAAATCCAAGAGGGAGAAAGGGCTTAGGAGGAATAGCACCTTAAGTCCTCCTAGGCCTTTTACCACAAGAATGTAGGAAGCTAGGGTGTAGGAACTTCTAGGCCCGAGCGCCTCCTTCTCCTTAGATTTCTTTTGGATGGAAGTTTTAGGCAACAATAACTCAATGCAAACCTCTAAAGTGCTAGCACTTTAGGGCTCTAGAGGTTGCACTAGTTACTAGACCAATTTAATGAAGCTTGGCAAATGAAAAGTAAGAAGTTAGCACCTTAAGTTTCTTACTTCAAGCATTAATTAAACATGCAATTTCATAATCTTATATGAGCAACCAAACCATTACCATAACTATTCAAACAATGACAAAGTAAAAATTCACTTGCACCAAGAATAATCATGTAGAACAATGCTAGATTACCAAAATACTTCACAAAATTGATCCAAGTGCCAAAAACAAGCCTTAAAAGAGAGATGTGCCTTCCTTATTTCAGCCAATGACTCCTTAGTAGGGCGAAAATTTCAGTCCCTTGCCTTTCAAATGACAAGTTATGATGAAAAATGAATGTACTTTTGTCTTATTTATACAAAATTATGACCTTTAATTAACCTTAAGGTCAAAAACAGGGCCGACCTAGCCAATTTGTTACAAAATTTAATTTTTGACAAAAAAAATAAAATTCCATCTAAAATCTCCTCCAATGGTGACATCATGCCACTCTAGGGTGTCGTTGAGCCTCAAGTGTGGAACGTTGGGCAAGAATGATGAAACGTTGGGTCTCCAAAGGCCTAAAATCTTGCCCACATGTCCCAATCGCCTCAAAAACGCCCTCCAAAGATGAAACCCTAGCCCTGGATGATGTCTAGGGCTATCATGGTGACGTCTAGGACCCTCAAGGGCTAATGTCCAAGTGGGAGGGGCATGAAGCCCTGGATCTAGGTCTGCCAAAGTGCCTCCAAAGGCAACGTCCTTCTTTCTCGTGGTGCAATTCTTCAACCTCTATCTTGCCCCCTGGCTGGGGTCTTAGCATCCATCGGTTGGCTTTGAGCCCTCATGAAGGTATGAGCTACTCATTCCCTCATGCATACATGTTCACTGAGCAAGGTCCTGCAGGGACAACAAGTATGCCCTTCAAGGGTCCATGAGTCACAAGGATCATAGCATGTAAATCACATCTAATAATTAAATCACCCGAACATGTGCATCAAACCCCCCTAACCCCAAACAAATGCTCAAAGACGTTATGCAATTTGACAAGTTTAGGTTTGGAAAGGGTCTCGGGGTGTCCTATTGGGCTAATCCCCCTTAGGTCTGAGGTGTTTCCCAAGTGGAGTCTGGTCCAAGGCATGTAAGTGTATGAGGTGGCATGAGGTAAACCTTTAGGCACGGGGTGCATGTGATAACAGGGAAATGTAGAGTCTTACCTGTGGGCACCTTTGTGGAGGGTGCATTGCACCTTGTCATGAATGCAATTGTTTCCTAGCCCATTCATTGCCATTTATTCTTAGCTTTCTTTCTTTCTTTAGATATTTGCTTCTGTGCTACAAGGGAATAGTTGAGGGCCACTGTCCTGGCCTGGTGACCAGAGGTGACAGTGTTATCCACAAAACATTTCACGAAAATGAGAAGGTTGGCTCGAAATGAGACCCGCTTTCCCTTGGCTATGCAAACCAAGAGCCACTGCCCTGGTTGGGTGACCAAATAGGTGGTAATGTCATACCGCTACATGTTCATGGTCATAATAGGACGGCTCGTGATGAGACCTCCTATCCATCAACTAATACCTTGAGTGTTCATGTTATCTTGCGGGTCCCTTTTGTTGAGATTTGGGTACCTTGGAAAGTGGTCCCCATGTGCTTATGAGTCTCTAAGCACAAAGGGGGAAGACTTTTACCCTCATACTTTACTTTATGATTCTAATTTCACTT
>JZKD02S1677562.1:0-11054 GCA_000966675.3 Picea glauca
TTAAAGCATGCTGATGTATCCTAAGGGTTAGGCTGAGCCTAACCAAGGTTTCTCAAGGAAAAGAGCAGAAATATCACAATAAGAAGTAGATTGCATAAGCAAAGAAGGAGAAAAGGAGGAACCCTTTTCTCACCCTAAGAACTATGAATTGTTTACCAGAGTTGTAAACTTCAAAAGAGAAGTTGTGGGAACAAGTACAACTTGAAAAGGGAGAATGAATAAATAAACATATTTAAATGAATGGGCTTGGTTAAGACGTGATAAGTAAAGGCATTGAGGCCTTAGAAAATAACTTAGTTGGACTGAAAGTCCCAGACTATGTAGAAGGAGTTGAAAGGGGGAAGAGCCCTTAACTCCTTTCTTGTTGTATATTGTATTTTCTCTCGAATGAGAAACTGGTGTGCTGATAAAAGTAAATGCTTTGACACCATAGTGATGATGGTTGTATATGATTGTAGAAACAATTGAGAATTGTTTGTGTTTCACTCATGAAAAATATTAAGGATAATGGGATGAAGTGCCTACCTGAAAATGTTTTATTGACTAGAGTGATATGATACATGCATTTTTTATTTTACATAACAACGAATATATTTATGATGTATGGCATGTGTAGAAAGGAATAGGAGATGTTAATAAAGACAATTGCCAATGATGGACAACCTTACACAAATGATGACTATGAGAAGGTTGTTGTTAAGAGATTGTTGAAGGGACTTTAAAAGTCCCCATAAAACACCATTGATGACGTAATATTAGAGAGGGTGCTAGCAGCCAGAGTAGGTATAAAAATATCCATACCTATGTGGCATAAGGCATGAAGGGATTTGGTAAGAATCCCTTCTGAAAGGATTTCATTATCTTAAAGATATGCAAATAATTGTGAGTGGTTGTTGTATGCTATTGCTACACAAGCGAGGTAAGATTCAAGAAAGAAGAATTTGAAAAATAGAGAGAGGAAGTCTACGCCAGTCAAGGATGCATTATAATCCTTGCAAGAAAATGCATGAGTAAAGAGTACCATGGGTACAATGACCAATCTAGGGAGATTGGGAATATAGGTTCTCATAGTTAGCACATTGAATGGAATTGCTTCGAGGAAATGCATGTTTGCATAAAGGGAAGACAATGGATTTTCCATTGAGGAAGGAGGATCTTCAAATATTTTACTTACATTGTATAGGTGTTAAATAAAAGCAAATTTGGGTGGCCATGAGTGTTGGCACTCTGGTTACTAATGAAGGAAGAATGCTTGGGTGCATTCAAGAGAAACTTATAGTTTCATATGCACTGATTTGGGATCATGATCAGCCTGTAGTAGGAAGTACAGTCCTGTTGCAATAACAAATGAGAATGAACAAGCCCTATGGTGAAGAGGTTGGTTAAGCTCCAACAGACCATGGCAAAGTTCTTGTCATAAAGTGTAGCAAACTCGAAATCAATGCAAGGGTGCATTGGGTATGAATGTGGCTTTGAAGATTGGCACATTGATTAAAGTCATTTGATATTTGAATTGTATTTGGAAAATTTAGTATGTTGAAAGGGTGCATACGTAAATAATGATATTTCCTTTTGCTCTGTACCCTTGAATGGATGAAAAATACTTGGACTGTTAGTATGCATAAATTTGAAAATATAATGTGCATGAAAACTAATAATTGTTTTGGTTGAGGAATGTTGAAATTGCAGGAAGAAAAGGGTATTGGACATGGCAACATTGTATTCCCATAAGGAAGACCAATTTCCTGCTGAGATAAACTTCTATGGGGAGGAAAATCCCATACTTGTGAATTTGGTTTCTGGACATAACAAATCTGAAAACAAATGTGGAATTTGGAAATTTGTGGGTGACAGATTTGCAAGAAAATTCTGAATTTGAAATTAATGATAATATATCATAATTTTGTATACCTGTAATACAGGTGAGACGAAAAATATCTGTCTAGGGAGGACAGATGAAGGTTGTCAAGCCGGAAAGCATGAAAATGATACTGATTGAGACATGCGAACCATGTGGTAAGCCATGATCACCTAGAATATGTTATGTTGTGGTAACACAAGCTGAAGGGACGCCTTAGCAGAGAAAGTCTGAGGGACGCCTCGATTGTAAGGCTCAATGAAGTCTCTGAAAACTGTGGCAAGGAAAGATGGATCACCCAAGGAACTCTATAGCAGAGAAGAGGATGCATGAGCCTGGGCCTGGAGGGTGAGTGACTGCAAGGAAGATGAGACTTTGATAATTCTTATACACTATTGATTGGGATCATGCACATAATGGGTATGTCCAGGAAACACAGTGAGCCCAGATAACAAGACAACCATGTGGAATAAAATCCATAGACTACACAGATAAGTACTATGCTATATTATGAAAAATTTCCTCTTGAATTTTGTACAACAATAAAATGTTTTTGCAAGAAATTGTGATTAATATGCTTCTTGTCCAAGATTATTGAAGGAAGGGGACGAAGGCCAAGAGTCTGAAAGGACTTGACCCAGAAAGAGGACTAATATTTCTGAAGCAACTAAGTGAAAAATGCATGATGGGTGTTACTGAGAAAGAACACCGAGGATGAAGTACCTTTTAAGGGGGAGGGGATTGTAACACCCCTGTTTCCCCCAACATGTAATTAATCATTTATTATGATCCCCACGATATGGAATGGGAACAATGTAAATGTATTATTGTTTATATTGCTAATGAATGACTATGGGGGTGAAGCCTTGAAGTACTGGCCATGATATCACTAGAGGAAAGAGTGAGGAAACTATGGAGAGAGTTCATTATCAAAAAATGACCCAAAATTCTCTTCTTGCTAAAATAGTAAGCCTCATACTGATCCCAAGGAGAAATATATTAATGAAAGAAGGAATGGTGGTTGAACAATCAACCACCCCAATGAATGGAAGCATGGAGGGTCTGGCTAGGGAGACAAAAAATTGTCCGCCCGAAGTACCACAGAGGGCAGTTTTCTTGCAGGCCCAAACTGACTTGATTTTCCTTCTGACAGAAGGAACATGACAGGTTCAAAACTTTCTTGAGGAGGAGAAAGGTGTGCAAGAACACACGTGAAGGAGACAAGAGAAGACACATGGGAAGAGGAAGAGCACATGAGGCTCTCCAACCGAGGAGAAGAAATGAAATCTTGATAAGTTATTCTGGTTACAAAAGAGAAAAAGAGAAGAAGATCTATGAGAATTTACAGGAGAATGCAATCTGAGTAGGAGACTGGGAGTTTGATGCTGAGGAGGCATTTGATAAACCTCACAGAGACCGTGACAGAGAAAGAAACTTTGAAAGTTCCCTAGTGCTATCATGGCTTGGCATGGGGGTGGCCAAAGTGCTAAGAACGAATGCCTCTGAGCCTATGGTTGGGTGGAAAGGAGAATACCCACAGTCAGTCGGTTGGTGATCAACTATAATAGATAAGTGTTTTTATGCCCTGTATGCTAGAATTGAAATGCATGATTTGATTATCTGTAGATGTGATAATTTGTGCCTTGCGTGAAATTGATTATAATGGTATTTACAATCCTTCTGTAAAATATTGCATTTGAACGGTTGTAAGGCAACAATATTGGCCTCTGGTTCAGTCAGAAAAAACTTCAAGGTGTTTTCCCAAGGGAATCAACTCACAGTTCCAGAGTTGGAGCAAACTTTATGGGACTGCCACAATCTCATTGATTTCCTCGAGATTTAGTTGTACCTGAATTAGAACTTATGTCCAGTTACTGGAAGGTGTACCCTTCAACCCAGCTTCCCAAGAGACCACAGGCTCGTGCTATAGCCTTGATAAAATCTTGGCTAAGAGCTGAACATAGCCCCTGGAATTCGAAAAGGTTCCATATGACCTAGGTTTGGAAACCTCTCGCTAAGCCCAAAAGGAGTGAAGCTACTCTGGCTTCAGAACTTTGGGAATTCGGAGCTCTGGGACATGTGACTTCACAACCCTCGAAAAAAACCAAAGGTCTGAGTTGCGAATTGATGAGGGCTCTGGATATGGGAATCCATTGGGAACCAATCTCAGTTGTTAGATCAGAATTAGTGAAGAGGTAGCGCTAAGTAATTTGGCGAAGTCCCTCTTCGGGAGAATAGAGGTGGTCTGATGGAAAAAAATATCGAATACCAGAGTCATGAAGTTAACTTAGGTTGTTGAGAGCAGAGGGATGCATGTCCACAGATCAAAGGATATCCAGAAGTTCGATCATCCATTGGTATTGAAATGAAAACACAAGAGTGCACCAATTTCCTCGAAGCTCCACAAGCCGAAGTAAATCCTAGCTGTGGATGCTAGGTGCACGTTGCGATAGATCGAGTGTGGTTCAGATTTCAGAAATCCAGAGGGAAGTGTGGTTTAAGGTGAGGAAACCTTAGAATGCCTAAGTTACAAAGTGACATGAACCATTGATTTGAGAATGCATCGGGATCCCTCTTGTCCGTTGGATCTAGGATGTAGTCAACACTTCGGTGAAGTCTTACTTCGGGAGGACGACAATGTCATGACATTAAAATTCCTGAATGTTGGATCTGCAAATAAAAGAAAACCGTAGATATAGATACCCTTCAGGATCTCTCCTGACCATTAGATATAGACCATGGTCATCCCAATGTTGACCACTTTGGGAGCAAGGAGGAAGTCACACCACGAACTCCCCGAATGCCGAAGTTATGAAGTAATTGATGCCGTAGATCTAGGGATTTCGTGGATACACCTTAACTGTGAGATCAAAAGGCTTGGAAGGTCATCAGTATGGGGTGACATGGTAAGCTGACATCACCCAGGTTGATGTGGACCCATGAATGATGTGCCACATCTCACTGGTATTTGTGCATTTTGTAGACCCTCTAGGCCCATTAACACATGACACATGTCACCCATTGAAAGGGCCATGTGTCATGTCTTCTTTTCCACGTATCACACCTGAAACTCACCACTTGGTCCCTTTGGCGGGAGGAGTATGCAGGACCCACCTATATTTTACTTTGTACCTAGTACATCACCACGTGCCAGGGTGGACCCTTCAGAAGTCCGGGGGTTTGGGATGCAGCGTTGTGGGTAATTTAAGAGGCCTGAAGGAAAGAACTATGTGGCAACACCTCAGGAGTTTAGGAATTCGGGACTCCAGAGGACATGCATGTAGAAAGGGAAAGAGATGTTCAACACTGAAGCACCGAATGTTGAATTCCTGCCAGCCTGTGTGTTAGACGAGGATTTAGTCTAGTCTCTGAATTGGTTGATGGATGGACCTTCCTTGCGGGAGGTAGGAACTTAGAGATGCTACGAACGAGATGGAGCCACGTTGGTGCCATGACGAAGAACTTCAAGAGGCCATAACTTGTAAACCAAAGGTCGGATTTGAGCCTGATAGCAGTTGTTAGAACACTACAGGTGAGTAGAAGAGGATACAGACCTCAGACAGAGGATTTGAGACGTTAAGGAAAAAAAAATTTAGATGCCCCATTCCTTAAAAAGGTAATTAAGGGGTTGGGTGTGTTAAAATTATAAATCCACAAGTCCACATAGATGGAAAAAAATGGTTAAGTGTTGAGGCTTCTTGGACGGACTTATGAAAGGAAGGTTAAAATTTTATGAGTCCGCAAGTCCGTGAGTTCGTGAAGGAAAAATAAGCTAAGTGTTAGTGGAAGGTTCATGGAAGGTATAAAGAAGAGATATGTCTTAGATCCGTGGTGAATCCATTAAGATAGATTGTAACATCTCGATTCTAACCCTTATAAACTATAATTTATTATGTAAATATGACTTAGGCTGGTGAGACAGTAAAGTTGAAAAGGGGCCAGAGTGCCTAGGAAATGTAACAAGTCCTATACATTAATAAAATACAACGCTGGATGCAAGACCGACAAGGACAAGAGAGTCAGGGGGATATTATTCCATGAGAGAGGGGGCTTGAGGGGATAATTCTTGTTATTATTATTTTATTTACCCATAATTGATTTTATGGAGAAGAGGGGGTTACATGAGCTTCTTGGGAGGGAGGCCATGTGGCTCTTGTCTTCATGTAATTGTTTAAACATCCCCTGGGGAATGTTTTGGGGTCATTCTTCCCTTGGTTCATCCTCTCCTCACTGGTTCACTTGTTCTTATTCTTTCTTTGCTACACCTTTTCCAGTCTTCTTTTTTGGGAGTCTCACTCTTGCTACATTCGTATGCTCTTGGTATGAGCATGGATATGAATGGTTGCGTGAGGGTGGCGCGGGGTGAAGTTAGGGGATCGTTCTACCCCTGGTTCATCTTCTTCCACTTGATCTCTTGTTCTTCTTCCTCTTCACTCGCTATTGCTATTTTGTGTGCTCTTGGGCTGATCATGGAAACAAATGGCAGGAAGAGGAGAGCCATCGTTGAATGGCTGTAATGATTTAATGATCATTCTAGGAGGGAATGGATGTCTATGTGCATGAAATTGATGGTAGTTTAGATGGAACTATCAACAACTAAGAGTCCTTGGAGTTTCCAACAAGGAGATTTCTTGACCAGTAGCACTGGAGCCCTGGAGAGAAATAGAACAACCTCAGGGATTGCATGGCAGAGAAAGGTGCTCATTTCTTGGGGTTGTGTAAGCTGAGGGGGAAAGAGAGATGGAAATTAGGATTGCTGTGAGGTTGGGAAACCTGAGAGCTACTTAGCCAACTACTGTGTATTTAGAACTGGCCTAGGACCATTCCTTGTGGATTCATAGCTCTGGCTCGAGGGTGACCTTCTATTGAGAGTAAATGAACAACAATGTCTATGGTTTGGAGGAATTTCCTTGGTCTGCAACCAGTTGGTGAACGTTTATTTGCAAAGATAAGTGCTCTTTGTGTTTTCTGTTGAATGTATTCCGCTGTGTATTTAATTATCTCTGAGATATGTATTCTAATGTGCCCGTCTGCTGGTTATTTGTTGTGCATGGCACGTTGTTTATCTCTTTTATGATGTGACATGGATTTTTCCTTATGCATGTGGTGTGCATTCTTCTAACATTGTTAAGAAGTCCTTTGTTTTCAAATTTGGATCAGAGAACTAAGTCTCGGGACTGCAGCGTGCCTAGCTTGTGGGTGATTGGGTGTGTTGCAGCATGTTTAAGGTAATGTAGCCCAGCCTGTGGGTGGTCGGGTATGTTACATAATGGTATCAGAGCTTCTGGTTGAAACACCGGGCCAATATGGGCTGAGTCTATTGGTCAGAGTCTCGTGGTTGAGATTGATTTATGACCCTGAAGTCGAAAAGCTCAGGAGGAATGTCATTGTAGAATCTACGCAGAAGTTAGAACGTTAGAGACCCGTTGTAAGGGGTTCGAAGGGTCGTGACCATCCCCCTTTGAATTCGAGAGTGATAGCCACTGTAAGATCAGAAGAGATCCGAGATCGTTGGATCGGAGGATAGGTGAGTAAGGGTCGTCTGATGAAAAGGAAGTAAGGGCTAAGGTCACAACCGTCAGATCCCATTGAAGAGTGAGATCAATGGACATGAGGCATTACGAGGAACCAAGTTGCACGGAAGATAATTTCTTAAGGGGGTCTCTCAATCCAAACCACGGTTTCACCAAGGGGTTACATGTCAGTGTTAAGAGAATTGAAGGGAAAAGAGTGGGTTACTCCAAACCACTGATGTGTGCCCCCACAAATTGAAAGGCAGTAAGTGATGTGACATGTTAGGGCTTGAACATTGAAAATCTGTATAGCCGAAGTAGTTTGGGCTTGTCCATTGTCAAGGAGAGACACATGGAGCAAGATCCACAACTTCGAAAGTTTGTGGACGAGGAGGAGGTGGAATAGCCGAAGTAGATCCTTACTGTTGATCACCAAGAGGTACGTGTCAACAGATTAGTAACTCCGGAGAAATCTGTTTGAGAGGTTTTCAGTTGATATTTGAGACTCCGAAATCCCAGAGAACCGAAGTAAATCTCGATCATCTGATCATCCAAAATAGATCTCAATTGTCAGATCGTCCGGAGTAAATCTCAAATGTCAGATCAACCAAGGTGAATTTGGGCTGTCTGATCTAGAAGAGATGTGGAGCAGATCTGTGGACTCTGGGTGGAGGCCTGAAGTAAGCCTCAACCATCGATCCATAAGAGGACATGCATCAACTGATCATGTGCTCCAGGTGAAAGCACTCCAGGAAAGAGCGAGCGAGGAGAAGTTGAGAATTGAGATTTCCAAAGCTCGGAGAGCCGAAGTGAATCTCATCCATCCGATCCAGGAGGACATGCGGCAAAGATCCTCGCACTTTGGGGGGGAGTGGAGGTCCGAAATATGAATACCTGAAGAAATCGTAGCTGTCGATCCATGGGAGAAAAGCATCAGTAGATCACGAGATTTAGATAAAAAAAATTCGGAAAAAGTTGAGGTTTGAGTCTTCCAAAGTCTGAAGGCCCGAAGGAATGACAATCATTGATCCCATCGATGGTAACTTCTAAAGTCTTGAAGTCCAGGGTTAATATGGTCCATTTGATAAGGGAGACACATGGTGACAGATTGGCTAGTTCGAGAATTCAGAGTTTGGGAGAATTGGAAGTGTGCTAGTATGGAAACTCCTGAAGTCCTGAAGTTTGAAGAGCCGAAGTGATGGGGCACGATGACATCACTTAGAGGTGATGTGGATCCTGTAATTTCTGAAGTGACGTGGCTTATGGACGTCTGGGATGACATGGACACATGGGATGTGTGCCATGTGTTAGTAAGTTTTGAGCATATGGAGTATTGCAATGTTAGTTATAACATGACACATGTCACCTACCCGATTGGGCCACGTGTTCGCTTCTAGTATTTCACCACATGGCGACAAACCGTTTAGTTTAGGGACTGGGCACTCCAGTGGGGAAAGGTGTGACAGGTTGCGTTGGGTCAAAAACTCCCGAAGGCTGGAGTACATATCGACTGTTGATTCCAGAAGACACACATTGAAGGATTGTCGACTTCGGGTGAAAGCACTCTAGGAGAAAGTGAAGGCGTAGAGTTTGAAACTCTCGAAGCCTGAAGAGCCAAAGCGATTCATAGCTGTTGATCTGTGGGAGGACATGCGTCGACAGATTGTGAACTCTGGGTAAAAGCATTCTGGGAGAAAGCAAGCAGAAAAAGTTGAAACTTCCAAAGCATGAAGTTCCAAAGTGGATCTCGATTGTTGATCGTGAATGAGGATGAGGACCATTGATCGGGTCTTGGTTGAAGGTTCTGAAGTTTCAAAGTCCCAAAGCTCTAGATAAGCACCTTTTTAGCTAAGCATAGGGTCATGACCATGGTCATATGCAGTTGAGAGTTGAGGGAAGAAGGGATAATGTACGAATTGGTTGTTTCAAGACAGAAAAACGCCAGGAAGGATTTAGCCACAATTTCTAGTCGTGGTCACGTGGAACTTGGTTTGAAGGAAGTGCCTTTGCAATTTTTGATTTTCTGTATCAACTCAGGGGGCTGAAAGTGGTTTTTTCAGGGAGCCCTAACTTTCAACTCCGATATCCATTTGGGGAAAGATTTCAGTCGTTGGATATCTGATTCAGAGGAGAATGACCTGTAATCATTCTATTTTTGGATAACTGTTACAATTGATATAATTTTCTTCATAAATTAAACAAAATAAGGTACCTATAAATGTAATTGACAATTTTTTTATGATATGTATAATTCTAACCAGATGATTACTTGCAGGTTTGGCATGATTAGAGGCATAACCAGATCAATTCAAGAATAGGATTAGATGTTAGGGTCATGGAGGCATAATTTTTCTTACAAAAGTTGGATGAGGTACTACAAAATAAAGAATCCTCACATGGGACATGAAGCTAGCAAGTGAATAATGTCATTAATGGGCATAGAAAGGAAAAGTAAGGCTCCATATCCTTGAAGGTAGAGATGTGTAGACAATTGNGACTGCAAGGAAGATGAGACTTTGATAATTCTTATACACTATTGATTGGGATCATGCACATAATGGGTATGTCCAGGAAACACAGTGAGCCCAGATAACAAGACAACCATGTGGATGAAAATCCATAGACTACACAGATAAGTATTATGCTATTATGAAAATTTTCCTCTTGAATTTTGTACAACAATAAAATGTTTTTGCAAGAAATTGTGATTAATATGCTTCTTGTCCAAGATTATTGAAGGCAGGGGACGAAGGCCAAGAGTCTGAAAGGACTTGACCCAGAAAGAGGACCAATATTTCTGAAGCAACTAAATGAAAAAGGCATGATGGGTGTTACTGAGAAAGAACACCGAGGATGATGTACCTTTTAAGGGGGAGGGGATTGTAACACCCCTGTTTCCCCCAACATGTAATTAATCATTTATTATGATCCCCATGATATGGAATGGGAATAATGCAAATGTTTTATTGTTTAGATTGCTAATGAATGACTGTGGGGGTGAAGCCTTGAAGTATTGGCCATGATATCACTAGAGGAAAGAGTGAGGAAACTATGGAGAGAGTTCATTATCAAAAAATAACCCAAAATTCTGTTCTTGCTAAAATAGTAAGCCTCATACTGATCCCAAGGAGAAATCTGTTAATGAAAGAAGGAATGGTGGTTGAACAATCAACCACCCCAATGAATGGAAGCATGGAGGGTCTGGCTAGGGAGACAAAAAATTGTCCGCCCAAAGTACCACAGAGGGCAGTTTTCTTGCAGGCCCAAATTGACTTGATTTTCCTTCTGACAAAAGGAACATGACAGGTTCAAAGATTTCTTGAGGAGGAGAAAGGTGTGCAAGAACACATGTGAAGGAGACAAGAGAAGACACATGGAAAGAGGAAGAGCGCATGAGGCTCTCCAACTGAGGAGAAGAAATGAAATCTTGATAAGTTATTCTGGTTATAAAAGAGAAAAAGAGAAGAAGATCTATGAGAATTTACAGGAGAATGCAATCTGAGTAGGAGACTGGGAGTTTGATGCTAAGGAGGCATTTGATAAACCTCACAGAGACCATGACAGAGAAAGAAACTCTGAAAGTTCCCTAGTGCTATCATGGCTTGGCATAGGGGTGGCCAAAGCGCTAAGAATGAATGCCTCTGAGCCTATGGTTGGGTGGAAAGGAGAACACCCACAGTCAG